>QLOZ01002330.1:411-12948 GCA_003314065.1 Lactarius sp. MG50 | reverse complement strand
GTTGGTGCCACTGCCGCGTGCTGCTGCTGTTGCCGGTGTCACGCCGCCGCCGTGCTGGTGTCGCGCCACCACTGTGCTGCTGTTGCTGGTGTAGCCGGTGTCGCTGGTGCTGGTGCTGGTGCCGCGTTGCTGGTGTCGCCGTCGCCGGTGTCGCCAGCGTTGCACCACCGCTGGTGTCGCCGCTGCCGTCCTGTTGTTGCTGGTGTCGCCCCAGCTGTGCTGCTGTTGCTGGCTCGCCGTCACCAGTGTCGTTGGTACTGGCGCAGCACCGCCGCCGCGGCGCTGGTGTCGCCGCCGCTGCCGGTGTCGCTAGTCCTGGTGCTGGCACCGCGCCGTTGCTGCTGCTATGGTGCTGCTGCTGCTGTTGCCGGTGTTGCTGCCGTCACTAGTGTCGCCACCACCGCCGTCGCTGGTGCTGGTGTCGCGCCGTTGCTGCTGCCCCCGCTGCCGTGGTGCTGCCGGTGCTGTTGCCGGTGTCGCCATCGCGCTGGTGTCGCCGCCGCCGGTGTCGCTGGTGCTGGTACCGCGCCGCCGTGGTGCTGCCGCCGCCGCCTTGGTGCTGCGGCTGCCATGGCCGGTGTCGCCGCCACCGCTAGTGTCGCTGGTCCTGGAGCTGGCGCCACCATGGTGATGCCGCCGCTGCTGCCAGTGTCGCCGGTGTTGCCTCCGCCAGTGTCGCTAGTGCTGGTGCCGCGCCGTCGTGGTGCTGCTGCCGCCGCCTTGGTGCTGCCGCTGCTGTTGCGGTGTCGCCGCCGTAGCTGGTCTCGCCGGTGTCGCTGGTCCTGGTGCCGCGTCATTGCTGCCGCCGCTGTTGCCGGTGTCGCCGCCATCGCTGGGCCACTGCCATCGTGGTGCTGCTGTTGCTGCTGCTGGTGTCGCCGCCGCGCTGATGTCGCCAGTCCTGGTGCTGCTGCCGCTGCCATTGCACACTGCTGGTGGTGTGCTGGCCAGTGGTATCTCACCACTAGTACCTGCACAACAGAAAAGGTCAGTTGTAGTTATAAGTATAACTCACCTTATTGACCTTAATACCCTATGGTGAAAATGACGAAGTCCCTCCGCTCGCGTTTGGGGCAGCGGAGGGGATGGCAGCGGCGGCGGCAAGGGCCCCGCAAAGACAACGCTACTATGTTCAAGTTGACATGAGGCGCGTCAACTGCTTCGCTGGCAGCCAAGCACGTGCAAGCAAGCATGTGCAAACAGCCAACAATAAGATCCAAATATATTATTAATAATTTTTTAATAGTTTAACATTATTAATTAGTTTGTAAGAGGTGGTCTTAACTGGTTTTGATTGGTCTTGTTACTAAGTAGTAAAAATGCGAAAAATATCCTAAGTCCACAAACTACCAAGGCCAAATCAAGGCCAAAAATTCATCTTGACTAACTTGGGTGACTTAAACTGACTTCATAATGACTTGGTCACTGTCAAGTGTGTCAAGTCACCAGGACCTTTTGCTGATGTGGATGGGAAATTCCTATTCACCACTCTGGACATCAGGGATGGATACAATAACATTTGTGTCACACTCGATGGACTTGTATGCTCTGTTTTTACTATGTTTACCACTTCACGCTTCGATGGACAGTGGCATCCTCCTTCCTTGTTGTACACAGGGAGGCAGGACGCCACTAGCTACTCGACTCTATGGACTGCCGGGCCCCTACAGCCCGTGACTCCGCTCTCACGTCTCATCGCTGTACCATTACTTACCACCGGGTCTGACAGACCGCTTGGACCGACACACATTCACTAGTGCTACATCTGTACGCCTCTGTGCATGCGCCGTCCAGACACCTTATTGGCTTGTGCTTTCATGACTCACCTACTGTACTGTGACTCCTGATGACTCGGACTGCTTACTAGTGTCCTAGGGACACTATGACTCATGCTGACTCGTACTGATTCACTCTGACTCGTAACTACTTGTACTTATATCATGTAGTATGCTTAGGACAGACCTTAAGTCTGTTCTCTTGTAATCTCAGGCTTGTAAACCGTCACTTGTGCTCCTTCCTTGTGAATCCTCGTTCCTCAGGCCTATTGCCTGACTTCGCTCAGATTCCCCTCGTCTATGATCAAGGGGAAGGGACTTAAGTTTAAGTGTACTCGCAGTACTCCGGCCAGGGAGAGGTACTCAGACCTCTTGCCTTTATTGCACCCTCAGTCCCCAAGCTCAGCAGCCTCGCCTACGCCCCCTCCATTGCCGTTGGAGGTACGCCCAGGTGGTGGGCGTGACATTAGAACAGACTTAACGGTCCACGTTGGACCACTAGAACTACCGAGTATAGCAAGTACGACAGAGTTCCCCAACCTCCCCAGTACATCGACCATCGTGGAGCCCTCTACATCACAGGTCAAGTCATTCTTCGTCAAGAAGTGTGAAACCAACAACAAAGCCAGCGACACTAGGGTCTACTGGTGCAGGAAAGGCAATGCCCTTACACATATTGAAGGATCAATCCCTTGGGACGGCCACTACTTCATAGGAGTCCCCAACGTCAGAGGAGGCAAAGCAGGAGTCTTCCCAGTCCACCACGTAGGAGGAATGTGGTACAAACTTGCCTATTCCACAGAGAAGGACAAGTATTATTGTTACGCCAAAGCAGAAGTTCGATTCCCTGCACTACTAGAAGGATCCATCCTTGAAGACCCCCCAGACGACGACACCAGTGGTTTTGTATTGGCAGTCAGAGAAGCTGTCGAAAGTGCAGAAGCCCAACAAGTCAGAGACCCCAGCCCAATTGAAGAAGATCGACAAACTACAGTTATGTCTACGCATACCATTACCATGGCACCAGCATGCTTCTCCAGCGCTCTATCATACGCAAACATTGCCAGAATCAACCCCTTGGCACCAGCAGAACCCCTACCACCCGGAGGAGGAGGAGGACCACCGGGGGGAGGAGGAGGGGGACCACCTGACGCAGGCGCACCAGAAGGCCTACCCAGAGGAGGAGGACCACCTGGAGGAGGAGGACTGCCTGGAGGAGGAGGACCACCTGGAGGAGGAGGACCGCCTGGAGGAGGAGGACCACCTGGAGGAGGGGGAGGACCACCTGGACTCCCAGGCTTCCCAGGGTTCAACCTGGCCGCCCCTGCCCCTCAGAACGCAGATGCAAAGCTCATAGGACAACCCCCACCAGTGTTTACTGGAGAGTGAGCTGATGCACAGCAGTTCATGCTGGACCTGGAAAACTACCATTTCCTCAATCGCAATGCTGCAGCCATTGCCCAAGGAGACAATCGCGTGTCGCACGCCCTCACTCTTATCAGGGGACCGAAGGTTAATGGTTGGGCACGTCAACGCCTCAAGTGGCTCCAACAGATCTCCAGGGGGCTAATCCGCGACAACGATCCCTGGGAATCGTTCAAGGAAAGGTTCCTCCTCGATTATAGCGACGTCACCGCCCCCCAGAAAGCACAACATGACCTCCTGACCATCAAAATGGACCCCGCTAAGGGGGTGGACGACTATATCATTCGGTTTGAGGAACTTGCGGAAAGAGGAGGCATTGCCCTCGACAACCCTGCCCTCGCATGGTACTTCTGGAAGGGCCTCACCCCAGGTCTACTTAGGGCATGCCTCAATGAAAGGCCGACTCCTGGGACCTGGGAGGAGTGGAAGAACGCTGCTCGTATCAATTACCTCCATCACCAGGTCGCGCAGGGCATCCTGGAGCAACAAAAACAGCAGCATCCTCCAGTAGTGCAGGCACGCCACCCTTTCATCTTCCAGCCACGTGGTTTCCGCCCCCAGCAGCAGTACGCGCCTCGCCAACAGCAGTATGCACCTCGCCAGCAGGCACCCCTCCGCCCCAGTCAGATGGGACCGGTCCCCATGGAGGTTGACCGCATCAGAGCCACCATCAGCGACGAAAAGAAGGCCCGCCTCCGCAAGGAAGGTCGCTGTTATGAGTGCGAAAAACAGGGCCACCTCGCAAATACATGCCCAGTCCGGAAGCGCAGGCAAGGTTGCACACGCATTGCCAAGGCCCAAGAGGTGCAAGAAGTACAGGAGTACGCGGAAGAGGAAGAAATAGTCACCATTCCTATGCCTGCAGGTCTCGCCACTCCAGACTCTATTCTCAAAGCAATGGCCGCTCTCAATGACGAGGACTATAACAAGATGGGACAGATGTGGGAGAATCAGGGTTTTCCAAACACCTGAATACGTCGGCCAGTATTCGGGCCATGTTTTGTCGTGATGTGTATCTACCAAGAATCAAATCTATGCGTATCCCAGCTCAGTTACACACATCGACAGTCAAGGCCGCACTCCCTGCCTTCTTAGACAGCGGAGTGACAGAGAACTTCGTTAGCCCCACATTCATTAAACAACACAGACTCGCCACACTGCCCCTCAGATGCCCAAGGAAGTTACGCAACGCAGATGGAAGCAGGAACAGCATCGGGGAACTCACCAGATTCACGGAACTAGAGGTCTTCACTGGGAAGGACAGCCATGTTCATCGCTTCTATGTTGCAGAACTAGGAGGAGACAACCTAATCCTCGGATATCCCTGGCTCGCTGCCACCAACCCACGCATAGACTGGGCCAAAGGTACACTGGATGCAGAAGTCATTATACGCACACCTGTTACGATCACGCTGCCTCTGTGCACTGAACTAGCCCTTGCGCAGTCTTTGGGACTCGCGACAAGGTACCTGACAAGACAAGGATGGAATTGGGACCTCCCTGGGAGGCCCTACGATGCTACACAACTGAATTACTGTACGAGACTGGACACTGACACTGAACTGGACTAATTAGGAAGGAGCTCCTAGCCTCATGCTACGAGCGCATGGTTGTGACAGACGCATGGCACTGAAGGTGCATGCGTGTCTCACATCACATCGGCACATCACCACACGCTGAAGGCGTGTTCCCTAGGACATAGGGCATGGTGCAGACGTGTTCCGGCATGTGTGGAAGCCGCGCGTCACTACGATAACGGGCTCTTGAATGATTGGACGCTTGAACTGACCCTTGACATCATTCCATGAATGCGCCCATCAGATTGAACTAGAACGCTGCCGCGCCCTTATGGCGTGTGCTCTGGACCTCTATGACGACATGGGCCCTATGCCCTGACACTTACGCGTCCCTCTTGATAGGGGCCTGACCGGTTTACTATAAGTAGTACGATTTCCAGACATGTAAGACTCAGACTCGACCTCTTCTGATCAGCCTATGAATACCAGACACCTTGGAACCACTGCAGAGTGACCCTTGGTTAGAACGAACCAGAACAGACCCCAAAGGACCACCAGTACACTCCGCTTCTTGCTCTACCCCCTTGTTTCTCCTCCCTTGTATTCAGGGAACCTTTGGCCCCTCACACCTTTGCGCTTGAGTCACCAAGTGCACCAGAAACACTTGTGCACCTGTCACTAGTGCACCCCGGAAGGCCTACGTATTGAGCCTTAGCAATCAATAGGAGAATCACAAGTATAACGTCCACAGTACCCGCGGTACTACCCCACGAAGCAGGACTCGGGCTGAACCAAGTCACAGACAGCACACCGCTAAGAACGCCCAAGGCTGAGCGTAACAACACCAGAAGCATCCCTCATAGAACCCACACTCCCGGTACGCATCACTGGCTTCCACACCGAAATCCCTCCATGCCCGCCACTCCTGGAGCTGGGAGACGAACTCCTCGTACGATTGTGCAAAACCACTGTCTCCCAACGTATTGCCGAAGAAGCCCAGTCCACAGAAACGCAAACATGGGACCAGATAGTACCCGTGCACTACCACCGCTTCCGCAAGGTGTTCAGCGAACAAGCAGCCCAACGTTTCCCAGGTATACGTCCATGGGACCACGCTATCGACCTCAAACCAGATGCACCCATGAACTTCGACTGTAAAATCTACCCACTCAACCCCAAGGAACAAGTATTCCTACGCCAATGGGCCAAAGAGAATGAATCACAAGGCCTTATCAGACCATCAAAGTCAGAATACGCATTCCCAGTCTTCTTTGTCAAGAAAAAGAATGGAGAACTACGTCTAGTTATTGACTATCAAAAGCTCAACACTGTCACCATCCGCAACCGCTACCCGCTCCCCCTCATCCCAGAACTAATCGACAGGGTGAGAGGGCACGCACTCTTCACTAAGATGGACATTAGATGGGGCTACAACAACATCCGCATACGCGAAGGGGACCAGTGGAAGGCTGCATTCAAAACGAACCTTGGACTGTTTGAACCAATGGTCATGTTCTTCGGCCTCACTAACTCCCCAGCAACGTTCCAGACCATGATGAATCAGATCTTCAAGGAACTCATCGACGGCGGATACGTCACAGTATATATGGACGACATTCTTGTACACACACCACTAGACTATGCCTTACACCGACACATCACTACCCAAGTCTTGGAAGTTCTTCTCTGACATGACCTCTATTTGCGACTGGCCAAATGCCTGTTTGAAGTCACAAGGGTGGAATACCTTGGCATTATCCTTGAGAAAGATCGCCTCCGCATGGACCCCATCAAAGTCAAAGCGATCCTGGAGTGGCCAGTCCCCAAATGTGTGCGAGATGTACGCGCCTTTATTGGCTTTGCCCTTTTCTACCGCCAATGGATCCCCAAATTCTCCGAGAAGGCCCATCCCATGAACAAACTCACACACAAGGACACCCCCTGGGAATGGACAGAGGAACGACAAGCCGCTTTCGATGCCCTAAAGAATAGTGTGGCCTCTGCACCAGTACTACGACAACCAGACTTTAGCAAACAGTTCTATGTGGACACAGACGCATCCCAGCACGCACTTGGTGCAGTCCTACAACAGCTTGACAAACAGAACCACTTCCACCCCATCGCATTCCACTCTAAAACCTTTGACGCCACCCAACGTAACTGGGATGTTGCAGACAGAGAGGCCTTCGCGATCTTGGACGCTCTACACACCTGGAAAGCCTACCTTGCAAGTAGTGAACACAAAGTTGTCATCCGCACGGACCATCGTAACCTACAATACTTCCTCCGCCCACAAAACCTTAACCGTCGCCAAGCTAGGTGGTCGCCTGAGCTCCAGGAATATGATTTCAAACTAGTGCACATCCCAGGTAAACAACACATCCCCACGGACTTCCTTTCACGTCCCCCAGGAGACAAGGGAGAACATGACAACGAGAATATCACCCTATTTCCCCCTGAACGCGTCGCGACACTTCAATTCGCTGCATTTCCACCAGAACTGGAAGCACGCAGGCAGATCCTCCAACATTATCATGACCACCCACTCGCTGGACACCCAGGAGTGAAGAACACACTCGCACTACTACACAGACACTATGGAAAAGGGAAGGAACTTGAGCAATTCGCCAAAGAATATGTACGAGGATGCGCTAAGTGTCAAGAAACTAAGGCACGCACCACACAGCCCAGAGCAGCATTATTCCCCATCGACGTTCCTGCAGAAGAAGGACCCTTCCAAAGCATTTCCATGGATCTAATCACAGACCTCCCCCTTTCCACAGGACACAATGCCATCCTCACCATTGTCGACCAAGGCTGTTCCAAAGCAGCACGCTTCCTCCCCTGCTCTACCACCATCACAGGCGAAGGGGTAGCCACCCTGTACTTCCGTCACATCGTACCATGGTTTGGACTGCCAAGACGCATCATCTCAGATCGTGACCCCAGATTCACATCACACTTTGCACACGCACTGACAAAGAGCGTGCACGCTAAGCAAAACATTAGCACCGCTTTCCACCCCAGGACAGATGGCCAAAGTGAACGCGCCAATCAACAAGTAGAACAGTACCTACGCCTCTGGGTTCCAGACCAACAGGACCAGTGGGCTTACTATCTCCCCATGGCAGAGTTTGTATTCAACTCCTGGCCGCATGACCGCACCAAACTCACGGCACACGAACTCCTCTTCGGCTACCAACCCCAATGCACAATAGACAATGATCCCACAGACCCGCCAGCAGTACAGGACCGCCTCACACATATTACCAATGCGAGAAAACGTGCACAAGCACTCTTGAATGTGCCACCAAAGACAGTAACACCTCGGTTTCACAAGGATCAGAAGGTCTGGCTAGAAGGGCGCCATATCAAAACCTATTACCCTAGTACTAAGCTAGCACCTAAACGCTTTGGACCCTTCCAAATCACATCAGTCATCTCCCCAGTAGCTTACCAACTCGAGTTGCCACCATCATGGACGATTCATAATGTGTTTCATGTCGATCTTTTGACGCCTTACCAAGAAACAAGCGCTCATGGACCCAATTACACACGTCCCCCACCTGAAATCATCAAAGGTGCACCAGAATGGGAAGTCGAACGCATCATGGGAGAGCGCTACTGGGGCAGAGCACGTGAACACCAGTACCTAATCAAGTGGAGAAACTACCCACACGCTGACAACACCTGGGAACCAGCTACAGCCGTATTTGCACCGGACTTAGTCAGGGAATTTCATCAGAAGACCAAGGCACATCGAGGCGCTGTGAGACCTAGGAGGGGGGTGAAACCCAGGGATGCTTACCTGGCTCGCTTATCCCCGACTTCTCTATCCCCAAATTCTCTGAGCGGTGGCCCCCAAGCACCACCAGCACCAACCTTGCCCAGATACAGTACGGCCAGCTCAACGAGTCTCCCGACATTCCTGCCTGTGCCAGCCAGTCCCAGTCCACCAATGCCACTTCGCTCGCAGTCGCTTCTTCTCTCTGCGGTCCCCGGCTACCCTGAGAACCTGTACCAGTCCTACACACCTTCCCGCTCTAAAGCACTGGCCCCATCTGTAAACCAGGCTAAGACTGAAATGGCACGAAATAAGACAGCCTATAAAACCGCTAAGAAACACCCCAACTCTTTTTCCGCATCCTACCCACCTGGCTTCCTCGCAACTGTGGCTTCAGTGCACCCCTCAGTCTTCCGTTACTCTTCTTCCCCCCAACGCTTCCATCCCTACACAAGAAACACTGCGGCCCGTCACCCTCGTTGTCATCCTCCTACTTACATGTCTTCCTCATCTGTTACTTCCTCCGCGCCGGGTTCCCCAATCTACCAAGGGGACTACACAGAATTCGCCGCCGCGCTGAACATCCCCCCACTTGCATCTCGTCCTGTCTCCCCCATGTCCGACATCGAGCTCCCCCCAGTTGAAACCTTAGACACCCTTGCCGCTGACCCTGCCACCACTTCCACTCTGGACTCACCCACTCCTGTCTTCACCCACACCCCTGGCCTCATCCTCCTGGACCAGGAAAGCCGCGAGCTCCCCTGGGGTGACTCTGAGCTGGAGGGACCCTCCTTTGCCATCGACATGCGTGGCTTACAGACTGGGGAGGAGATCGTGGCACACCTCAACGCCACAATCACGGAAATCATTGACACCATCGACAACGAGGACACCCGCATCACAGTCATTGACGCCACCACCTCCCTACGCACCAGCATTGAGCAGGACAAAGGTCCTGGAACCCCAGAATGGAGGAAGAGGATGGAGGAGGACTGCTGGTGCCCTCTCGCTGCGATAGAGCTGGAGGCAGCAACTGAAGGAGCCACTGAGGCCAACCATCCAGGCCACCCTTTCCACGTCAACTCCCCTGCATCCCCCTGGTACTGGTCGCAGCGTATCCAGGACGGCTCAGGCCACCTTGTCGTCCCCAAGTACGTCGCCTTCATGTTCAGCGCAAAGGACCCCATCATCATGGCCACCATGGGCCAAAACAAAGTCACCTACACATTCCCCCTCCGCGCTCGCCCCGTCCCTGAGAACTCTTACCGCCCCCTTCCCCAGCTCACCCCTCGCCAGGTCTCCATCTTCGCGGATGAAGGTGGCAACACTGGCGCCTTCTACAATCATGTGGACGACGCCCTCAAGGCCCTGGGGGACCCTTACATGATAGGGGAAGTGGAACGTCTGCGTGTGGTGGAGATGGCAATTGACTCACACGCAGTGGACATCGAGATGGAGAAGAGGCGTATGGCGGAGTCCAAGCGGCTTTTGGACTACCACTCAAGGAGGCTGAGTTACCACAAGGGCCAGAGGCACCAGGCGGTGCAACGCCTTTCCACGGCAGACGCCTACAACGTCGTCTACCCCTACCTAACCAGCGCACACGCCCCCCTCGACACTCCTGAGGATCAAGTCCTCAACTACTGCCCCGACCCCCGCCTGCGTGAAGCCCTGTGTAAGGCTGGGGAAGGCTACACCCAACACCCTGAGGAGCGTGCCCTCTCTGCACACATCTTCGGTCGCCCACCGCCTCCTGGCCCCTACTCCCTCATCGCACGCCTCTCCAGGGCGAGGGGACACAGCCCTGACCTCGCCTATCCCATCCTCAATCCCGCACCTACCCCTGCTGACCCTACCATCTCCGATGGCTATGACGCACAGGCCATGGACGCTTATGACTGGACCGACCAAGGTAGTAACTGAGGGCAGTCACTGACCATAGGAGGGGGATGATGTCACGCTCAATGGACTTGTACGCTCCGTTTTTACTATGTTTACCACTTCACGCTTCGATGGACAGTGGCATCCTCCTTCCTTGTTGTACACAGGGAGGCGGGACGCCACTAGCTACTCGACTCTATGGACTGCCGGGCCCCTATGGCCCGTGACTCCGCTCTCGCGTCTCATCACTGTACCATTACTTACCACCGGGTCTGATGGACCGCTTGGACCGACGCGCATTCACTAGTGCTACATCTGTACGCCTCTGCGCATGCGCCGTCCAGACACCTTATTGGCTTGCGCTTTCATGACTCACCTACTGTACTGTGACTCCTGATGACTCGGACTGCTTACTAGTGTCCTAGGGACACTATGACTCACGCTGACTCGTACTGATTCACTCTGACTCGTAACTACTTGTACTTATATCGTGTAGTACACTTAGGACAGACCTTAAGTCTGTTCTCTTGTAATCTCAGGCTTGTAAACCGTCACTTGTGCTCCTTCCTTGTGAATCCTCGTTCCTCAGGCCTATTGCCTGACTTCACTCAGATTCCCCTCATCTATGATCAAGGGGAAGGGACTTAAGTTTAAGCGTACTCGCAGTACTCTGGCCAGGGAGAGGTACTCAGACCTCTTGCCTTTATCGCGCCCTCAGTCCCCAAGCTCAGCAGCCTCGCCTACACCCCCTCCATCGCCGTTGGAGGTACGCCCAGGTGGTGGGCGTGACAATTTGCCTACGGCCAGAGGACCAGTGGAAAGCAGCTTTCAAAACGCCGGACAGACTCTACCAGCTGACAGTCATGTTCTTTGGAATGACCAATGCACCAGCCACTTTTCAGTGGACTATGGACCGCGTCTTTAGGAAAATAAAGAACAAGTACCCTGGGATGGTGTTTGCCTACATGGACGACATTCTAATCACGACACCAGACGACGAGAGGCTGCACAGGCAAATAGTACACGACGTACTAGACACCATAGCTGCAGAAGACTTCTTCCTCAAACTAAGCAAGTGCCAGTTCCACCAACGAGCTGTAGACTACCTGGGTATCAGGGTAGAAGGGGGCATCATCCGGATTGATCCCACCAAGTGTAATGGGCTCAAGGACTGGCCCGAAACACTACGCACGGTGCGAGAGGTGCGAAGCACACTGGGAGTCTATGGGTATCAATGCCCATTCATCCTGGGATATGCCGAGGTGGTGAGACCAATACAAGCCCTGACGAAGAAGGGGGTACCATTCATCTGGACTCCTGAGTGCACAGAGGCCGTTCACACGCTCAAGAAACTTGTCACCAGTGACCCCGTCCTCAAGCTGTTACGACCACGCTGCCTCTGTGCATTGAACTAGCCCTTGCGCAGTCTCTGGGACTTGTGACAAGGTACCTGACAAGACAAGGATGGAATTGAGGTCTCCCTGGGAGGCCCTACGACGCTACGCTAATGAATTACTGTATGAAACTGAGACTGACACTGAACTGGACTAATTAGGAAGGAGCTCCTAGCCTCATGCTACGAGCGCATGGTTGTGGCAGACGCATGGCACTGCAGGTGCATGCGTGTCTCACATCACATCGGCACATCACCGCACGCTGAAGGCGTGTTCCCTAGGACATAGGGCATGGTGCAGACGTGTCCCGGCGTGTATGGAAGCCGCGCGTCACTACGATAACGGGCTCTTGGATGATTGGACGCTTGGACTGACCCTTGACATCATTCCTTGCATGCACCCATCAGATTGAACTAGAACGCTGCCGCGCCCTTATGGCGTGTGCTCTGGACTCTTATGACGACATGGGCCCTATGCCCTGACACTTACGCGTAGAGTTTCCAGGTCCGGTCGGGTCCGGTTTTTGGCCCATTTTGGCCACAACCGCAACCTCGACCGGTTGCTGGATTCACAGAAAGTGACCAACCGCGACCGCAACTGCGGCCGACCGGTTGGTCACGGTTGTGCGTCAGTTTCAACTGGTCGAAACCGGTTGAAACCGACATTAACAGACATAGAATAATTTATTAATAAAAAACTAATCTACATGAATACAAAAGCCTCCAGCGCGGAGGGGAGCATATGTACTGTATAGTATTTAA
>QLOZ01002327.1:0-14336 GCA_003314065.1 Lactarius sp. MG50 | reverse complement strand
GATATCTAGGCGAGGAGATGACCAACACACAACAGGAGATGAGGACAGCAGAAGCGGCACTACGACAAGCCGAAAGAGCGGCACTCCTCCTTCGTAATCGCTTCACGGCGCAACGAATGGAGTTTCTCGAATCTCTTGACCGTCTCGAAGCGGCAAACGCTTACCGCACTTTATATAATAGGCTTTGGGACCAAACACATTCTCGCCACGATGACACGACCACCGACGAAGAAGCCAGGGCTCAATTACTCGCACGTATGCAGTGGGCAGGACGGCCCTTCTCACCAGAACCATCAATCACTCGCAGCCCTAGTCCTGAAGTCCTCGTTGTCGGCGCCACCCAACCTATTCCCGTTCCCCTTTTCACGCGTATCACCTCACCAGCCCCGGACATCGAGACGGGCAATGAAGAATGCACACCCATCTTTGACGGTGGTGATATCTAATGGACGATTGACAGACATACAAGTCGGGACGACTTGGGACGTTATGAGGGGGTAGTGTTACCGATTTTTCCTCTTATGCCTCTCTTTACTATACGACTCTGTACGATAAGACGAGGGATAGCGACTCGTGACAGATACCAGAATAGGCTACGAATTACCAGGCTCGACGATTACTTAAAGAGAACGTATTAGGATAGCGCTCCTTAAGCTTGTTCTTCTGTACCAATACTAGTCCTGCGATTCCGAACTCCTCTTGTGCATCACAACTCCTTAGGTCTATTGCCTAACCACGATACGCGTGAGGACTACGCGTAACAGCAGCAGCAGCAACGGCAACAGCAACAGCTGCAGCAGCAGCAATGGCAACAGCGACAGCTGCAGCAGCAGCAGTGGCAGTGACAACAGCTGCAGCAGCAATGGCAGTGGCAATGGCTGTGGCAGCGGCAATGGCGGCGGCGACAGCAGCAGCAGTGGTGGTGGCGGTGGCAGTGGCGGTGGCAATGGCTGTGGCAGCGGCAACGGCAGCAGTGACAGCAGCAGCAGCAGCAGCGGCAGTGACAGCAGCAGCAGCAGCGGTGGCGGCAACAGCAGCAGTGGCGGCAACAGCAGCAGCAGCGGCAGCGACAGCAGCAGCAGCGGCGGTGGCGGCGACAGCAGCAGCAGCAGCAACGGCAATGGCAACAGCTGCAGCAGCAGCAACAGCAGCAGTGACAGCTACAGCAGCAGGAATGGCAGCGATGACAGCTGCAGCAGTGGTGACGACAGCTGCAGCAGCAGTGACAACGATGGCGACAGCTGCAGCGGCGGTGGCAACAGCTGCAGCAGCAGCAACAGTGGTGGCAGTGGCAACGGCAGTGGCAACAGCTGCAGCAGCAGCACCAGCGACAGCAACAACAGTATTTTTTTTCTTTTCTCTTTGATTCCCTATCAAATAGTACAGGTACTGTACTATACATTCATGTACAATATGATAGTGTGGTGTAGATGAACCGTAGTCATTGTAGAATAAATAATTTGGTTCCAACCCATACAGTGGCAACAATGGCCCTATTAGACAATAAGATAGAAGACTACGAAGTGGAGGCCGCCATGCGATCTGGTTGAGGAACATAGCTGAAGGGAGAGGTGTGTTGTTTAATCCGTTGCCGGCGGCAAAGCAATCAGAATCTCCTTCGTTACATCTTGTCCACGTACAGTAGTATTGTATCTCTCTTCACTTGTCTACTGAATTCAATAGCGCAGTCTATATTATTTGTGGGATGAACATACAGTAATTCTGTAATGGGTGCGCATGCGCCCAACATCGTGGCCGAGGGCCGAGGCTGGCTGTAATCTATCTTGAACTACACGCAGTGCACTACTCCCCGAAAGGGCCGAATCCCCTGTTATCTCTCTCCCTGCTCATGGCTCGAGGCTCAACCAGTAAGACAAAACTACCCCAACCGCCATCAATAGCTGCACCTGAGGCTGTGGGTAGCCTGAGGCGATCTAATTCCAAGGCTTCTAAATCTGGTTCTCTTGGGTCTGCCCTTCCTGTTGCTCTGCACCGAATGTGTCAAAAGGTGAGTTCCAGAGCCCTCTGTGCACCTTTAGACTTACCAACCAAACTAGGTCGCCACTACCCAACTTGACTCAATCATCACCAGCGTGTTAAGGCTCGAGGGGCCTTCTGGCACGACTTGTGCGACTAAGCCTAAAAGACTAGACAGGGAGTATCACGTGTGACGACGAGGAGCATGGGATCTGAGCGAGGTACTTTCAGTGACCCCGACGACGTAAGGAGGGAAGCTAAGTCCTTTGGAGTATTGCAGAGTCACAAGGCATGTGACCTAAGGCAATCTGAGCTAAGTCGTTACAGCTGACTTAGAGGTGCGTGGGAGTAAAGCTAGAGTGGCGAAGGCATGACAGGACAGGGCAGAGGCAGCTTGAGATAGCAGAGCTCAAGGCGTGGGACAGGGAAAGGCAAGGTCAAGTCTCGATTGCGAAACTAAGTCAAGCTTAGGGCTTGACTCTGCGTAAGGTAGACTCCTTATATAGGAGTCTTACAGAGAATCACATGTCACCTACTACTGAGTCATAACAAAGGTAGTAGAATGTCCAAGAACATTCTGCACTAAGTATAATACCAAGACGAGTCAGCGTGAGTCAGGATCTAAGTATAGTAGCAGGCTGATCTGCTGCTACGCCACGCACGGGGCATCAGGTCAAGCACAAGACGAACTTGAAGTCAACCTAAGTCACAAGACTTAAGGCGACCCGGGACGAGTAGGATGAGTAAGGGGTGGTAGTTGGACTTAGTTGTTGCTACTAAGTCCGACTATCAACTCTTATGAGATCACGCGTGGAAGAGAAGAGAAGGGAAGAGCTCGAGACAAGATAATATTTGTAACCCAAGTTGATAGTTACAAATAGAAGTCCGATGTGCGTAATGGAAAGTTAAGCTCAAGCTGGGGAGTAAGTCCCCAGCTGCGACACCTTATATACAGTCTGCTCTGCTGCAGCTGCGTCATCACCCGCCGCCCAGAACCCACACGAGTCAGATATACGTACAGTACTCAGTCAGCAAGCTCTCAAGCGAGTCACGGAAGGTGGGAGTGTCGGCGAGTGGACGCGTCCCCCTGCACCTTCAGCTGACACTCAGCGCGGGAGGGGGGACAACCGGGAAGTGAGGTGATGCATCATGTGACTCCAGGCGTCACATGACAGGTAATTGTACAGTAATAACAAGTCAAAGTCAGTCCTATCCGTCGCATCTGCGGATTGGCCAGCATGAGTCATAGTGCCAAGGCAATCAGTCATCGCATTGCTGCACATCAGTCAGCAGTCCATAAGCGCATACAGTAAGCAGTCGGGTAAGTCACAAGGCAAGAGGTAAGCATAGTATTGTAAGCAGTCCATGTACAGGAGTCAACGGTCCAGTCAGTCCACGAGGGAGATCGTAACAGTACGCCCTCCCCTAAGGGAACAGCTGCCATGCTGTTCTAGTCAGAGGTGGCAGGCTCGCCCGACAGGGCACGGCCAGCGTTGTTGGCGTTGGGGGAGGACTTGGGCTTGCAGGGGGTCTTGCGCCTGAGGAGGCACACCACACACTGGCGAACGGGGACTGGAGTGGGAGAGGCAGGGGGCACGCAGGGGCGCGGGGGAGTGGAAGGAGTGCCCATGAAATGGGGGCAGACAGGTACGCGGACGGGGAGGTTGGCCACGATGTTGGTTTCGTGGGTGGCAGGGCAGCCGTGGAGCCAGTACGACATTGACAGGAGGATTGGCCGCTTGAGGATCTGGTCGAGCTTCGGGCCAATGCGGGACATGACAGCGGCATTGAAGAGGCACATCTCGATGCAGCGCAACTCATCTCTGAGTTTGAAGCAGTGGTGCGCTAGGTCAGCATCCGTGGCGAGCTGAGAGGCGGAATACTCGGCACGGTGTGCCGGAGCGGTGAGGAGGTGGTTGTACTCCTGCTCGACCTGGAACTGGAGTCGGTGGATGGTGATGCAATAACAGTGGACCTCCGTGAGCATGCCTGCATCGCAGAGGCCATCTAGGAGGCAGTCTACGTGATGATGGTGTTGGTGGCTCCCTTCCAGGGCCATGAGGTCCCAATCATCTACTTCTGGAAGGTGAGCATCGGGACAGGGTTTAGTGAACAAGGGCTCAGCATAGATGGGCGACGTCGTGGTTAGATGTCCGAGGATGAGGGGCTCGTCGATGACTCGATGCGAGTGAAGTGGGCATAGTAGGTGGCGGGGACTAGTTGATTGTTGTGATCAGGGACAAGGATAATGTCGCGTTCACCTGGATTGTCGACAAGTCGATCCCATCGCAGGAGATAACCAGAGTGGCCGAGCACGCTGTCCTGCTGACGGTGGCTTGTATCTCTGGCACTATCGTGGGGGTGTGGAGCTGCTCCGGTACTTCTTCCTTGACCAAAGGGGGTGGCGGCGACGTCTGCGTAGCTGTGTTGGATGCCAAAGCGAGGGGCAGGGACCGATCCCAGCAGCAGAAACTGGACGGCACAGGCAAGGTTGTTGTCGGCAGCCGGTAGTACGGTTGCGATGGTGGCTCCGACGGGTGGCGCTGAGCGAAGGCAGGGGTTGGCTGGCTGAGGTGGCTGAGGGCTTGGGATCGACGTTGCTGCGTCGAAGACAAGGGCGGCAGCGTTGGTAGTGGCCATGGTGAGGCACAAGATGGGGGAGGGGCTCCAGGTGGCGTGGCTGTTGCCAATCCGGACGGGGGCATCGCAGACTCCGCAGAAGTTGTCTGAGCTGAGTGGGTGGTCTGAGAGGTCGGGGGCAGAGTGCAGGCTAGGGACATGAGTACTTCATCGAGAATCCAGTCCACTTCCTCCATGAGCTCCGGTGCTGTTGTCATCGCTGCTGCTGCTGTCAGTGTTTCTGATGGTGAATACTCTGGTGGTGATGGGGACGTCCTTGGAGCTCAACTGGCTGTCATTCTTCGTGGTGGTTGGCGACGATGGGGATGAGTCCCAGGCATGGGGACCTTCTTCGATGTCACGTTGCTGGTTTTTTGGCGAGCCATGGGTGGACATAGAGGGAGGAGTAAGCTGGTGGGGGTGTGTTGAGAGGTGAAGTGGAGTTGGGAGGTGAACTGGGAGGCGAGGATTTGAGGGCGGTTAAGGCGTGTCTTATATAGGCCCTCCTTATTGCTGCAGGGTTATCTCGGTGGAATTGTTGGAGTAGGGTCATGGAATTTTTCAGGTTCTTCCGAGGTTCCCACGTATCTTCTGCTGTGGAGTACCCTTTCCATCTGACTCGGTACTGTGGTTCTTTGGTTTTGCTGTATTGGTGGTATTCTAGGATGGCCTCGACTTCATACTCTGCTTCTCCATTGACAACGTCTGGAGGCGGTTCTGTGAAGTTGGGGCCATGCTCTTTAGTTTCTGTGTATGGGGTGAGGAGGCTGGCATGGAAAACATCATGGACTCATTGGAGCTTCCACTGTGGGGGAATTGCGACTTGGTAAACTACTGGGGAGATGACTCTGGTGATGGCAAAGGGACCGTATCGTCGTTGAGCGAGTTTCGTGCTTGGTTGGGTGATGTGGATGTGCTTCCCTTTGAGCCAGACCTTCTGTCCTTGGGTGAATGGCTTAAATCGCGCTCCCTTTCTGGAGCTGATAAGGGACTGCGCATTTGTCATGGCGGTCTGGGCGGCCTTTCTGCTTTCATCGATGTGGTCCAGGCGCTCCTGGAGTGACGGCATCTTCTTGGAACATTGCAGTTGATGGGCACGTGGCACATGGCCCATTAGGAGCTGGAAGGGCGCTTGTTTCGTGGTACTACTGGGCCAGGCGTTGTGGACATATTGCGCCATGGGCAGGAGGGTGGCCCAGTTGTTTTGCTGGTGGTTAACGTAGATGCAAAGGTACTGCTCCAGCCACTGGTTGGTGCGTTCTGACTGGCTGTCGGTCTGTGGGTGGTACACAGTGCTGATGTTCTGTTCTATGCCTAATGACTTGCATAGTTCACGGGGGAAGTGGGAGGCGAAGTGCATGCCTCTGTCACTGATTATTTTTTGTGGGATGCCATAGTGGGGGAAGACGTGTTGGGTGTAGAGTGCGGCGATTTCTGGTGCAGTCATGGACTCTCGGCAGGGGATAAACATGGTGGCCTTCAAGCAGTCGTGATCTGTGACTGTTAGTATGGAGTTGAAACCATTGGACTGGGGTAACTTGACGATGAGGTCTAGGGCTACTGTCTCAAATGGCAGGGCTGTCAGGTTAGCTGTGATAGGGATGAGGGGTGTCTGAGGTTTTGTGGTGTTGGCCTTCGTGGCTTGGCATGTGGCGCACCCTTTGACATAGGCGAGGACGGTGTCCTTCAGGTTCAGCCACCAGTAGTCTTTGGTGATGAGTAAGCAGGTTTTTAAAATTCCGGGGTGTCCGGCTGTTGCCGAGTCATGGTATAGGGAGATCACTCCCCTCCTAAGGTTGTTGTCTGCCATGACAACCAGGCAGTCCACATTCCACCATCCCCCACCAGGGCGGCATTTGAGGGGGAAGGTTTTGGCCCAGGTGGCTAGGGTGTCTTGGTGATTACGCTGGGTGGCAAGGGTTTGTTCTTCGAGGTCAACAATGGCAGCGGCATTGGTGAACAGCTTGTCCGGGAGTGCGACGATGTCTTTGTTGTCGCTGCTGGCACCATCGAAGTCTGGTTGTCGAGAGAGGGCATCAGCTCTGTTAGACATGCCTGGTTTGTGGACTAAGGTGATGTCGTAGTCACCCAGGGTGAGGATGTAACGTGCGATCCTTCTGTTGATTTTCTGGGGCGCGCAGTAGTACTGGAGGTTCTTGTGGTCGGTGATGACCACAACTTGATGCTGGGCACCCATGAGCAGGTGGTGCCAGTGTTCAAGGCCACGCACGATAGCCAGGAACTCTCTATCCCAAATGGGGTAGTTACGTTCCATGGCGGTGAAGGTTTTTGAGTCGTAGCCGACCGGCCGGTGGTGGCCCTGGGGGTCATGCTGGTACAGGATGGCGCTGGTTGTGTTCTGGGAGGCGTCAACTTTGAGTTCATAGGGGCATGCTGGGCTGGGCTGCCAGAGGATCGGATCGCTGGTAACTATTTCGATCAGCTGATCCAAGGCAGCGGTACACTCATCCATCCAGACGAAGGGGACTCCTTTCTTCAGGAGGGCCGTGAGGGGGCGTGCTATTTTGGTGAAGCTGGGGATGAAGGGTCGTTGATATCCTAAGACTCCCAGCATTGATCTAAGCTGTTTGACGCTGGTGAGCTTCTGGGGCCACTCCTTGATCCCTCTTAGTTTGCTAGACTCGATGCGTAGGGATTCACCATCGATGATCAGACCTAGGTATTCCACCCGTCGCTGCTCGAAGAGACATTTCTGGGGTTTGAGGAAGAAGGAGTGCTCCTCCATGAGGTCGAGGAGCGCGTGCACGATTTCTCTGTGTAGGGCGTGGTCTAGGGGGGTCGTGATGAGGATGTCGTCCATGTACATGAAGATCATCCTGGGGTACTTGAGCTTTAGTGGTTGTAGCAGCCTGTCCATGATGCACTGGAAGGTGCTGGGGGCATTGCATTGACCAAAGAGCATGACATGGGGCTCAAATAATCCCTGCAGCATCTTGAAGGTGGCCTTCCATTGGTCACCGTCTTTGATTCGTACATTGTGATACCCCCACTGGATGTTGAACTTGGTGAACAGGGTGTGTCCTTTGAGATCTCTTGTGAGGACATTAATGTTGGGTAGGGGGTAGACATCCCTGATGGTCCAGCTGTTGAGCATGCAGTAGTCCTGGATGGGGTGGAGGGATCCATCTTTCTTCTTGATGAAGAAGAAGGGGGCGGCAAAGGGTGACTTGGACAGGTGAATGTAACCCTTCTCAAGGTGCTCCTTGATCCACACGTCAGCAGTGAGCATCTCCTTGGGGTTAAGCAGGTAAACCTTGCAATCTAAGGTCACGGGGGCATCGGGTTTTAGTTTAATTGCGTGGTCGTCTTCTCTGCTTGGCGGGAAGCGCTGCACTTCTTTCTCCAAGAAGACTCTCCAGTGGTGCGCGTACTTGTGCGGCACGTCGGCAGCTGTTGGGGCAACTTGCTCCTTGTGGGTGCGGATCGCCCATTCCTGCGCTATGTTAGTTTAATTGATCTGGAGGACAAGGCTGTCGCCTTCCTCCCATCCTGTGGCGTGTAGGGCGTGTCCGAGTAGCTGTGCGTAGCGGAGCAAGGTCCAGGGTTGATCAGGGGCCTTCCTACTGGTTGTGGTGAGGGTGATGGGTCCACCGTTAATGGTCTTGGTGGTCCAGTCAATGGTTGGGTTAAAGGTGTGGAGCCAAGGGAAACCTAGGATGGTTCAATCTCATCCGAGGTTGGCCAGATAGAAGCGCTGGACTTGTTCTCTTTTCCCTTGTTTGACGAGGAGGTTGCAGTAGGTGGTGATTCGTCCACTGTGGTTTTCCGTTCCATCGACGTTGTACAGGAGGCGCGGTTGTGGTAGGAGGTGTGGTTGTGGTAGGAGGTGTGGTTGTGGTAGGAGGTGTGGTTGTGGTAGGAGGCGTGGGGTTAATCTGAGTCTTTGGGCAGCTTTTCGATCGATAAAGACTCATAAAGTTGTCGGTCGTGCCGCTGTCCACTAGCGCACTTTCTTCAGCCTTCCCATGTATGTTTGATAACGTAAACTTGGCATTGACACTATTTCGATTCGAGACATACATGGTACAAAGGTACGAGGCTCAGTCCCAGGCTGACGGGTTGAGCTGCTCTAAAAATCCAGATCCTCTTCTATAATCTGGTCAAACACATTGTTACGGTCGGTGGCATTCATGGAACGTAGCTGCAACATCAGGTCTGACTGGGCTGCTGGGACTTGGCTGGCGCTGTCTTCTGGGGCAATGGACAGGGCACCTTCACCCTTGGCTCCTGCCTCGGCAGCTCTGGTTCTCACCTCTCGGTGCGAGTGCCTTTGTGGTTTTTCTGGGCAGCGGCCTACATGGTGACCGACTTTCTTGCAGTAGAAGCATTTGTTCTCAGCAAAGAGCTTCTTTCTTTCTGCTTCCATTAGTTGGCCCCTAGTCTTGGCCATGTCGACGTCCATAGGGACTGGGACATTGTTTCTGTTCAGTCTGATAGACGTCGCAGCAGGGGTGCAAGGAATGGAGTGTGCTTGAATGAAGTTCCTGAAGGCGGGGGCTGGCCCCAGCTCCACGTCGATCTGTGCCTGTCTGAGGACTTCCTTGCGCGTGGCGGCCTTCCAGTCGTCAAGAGTCATGGGGATAGTATCCCTACTGAGTACCTTCATGGTGATGCCGTGCCTGAGTCCCTTTTTGAATAGGTCGAGGGTCCCCCTGTCTGTTGGGGACCATCCTGCACCTAGAACGTAATGGTCAAAGGAGGCTATGAAGCCATCCATGTCGTTTCCCTGCATTTTGAGGTCCAGGAGCTTCTTGTACGTGTCCTGGGCTTTGGCTGTGTCTGTGAACGCGTTGGTGAAGGCAGTCTCAAACTCCGTCCATAGGACCTCGTTGTTTCTGGCTATGGGGTTGACGTTTCTGGTGGTCTTTTCTGTGAGGGTGCGTTCCTGGGAGTCATTCCAATCGTCGACATGGGGCCCTTTGATGAAGGAGAGGGCGAGGGCGACTCGATTGAATGGGATCGTGACGTTTTCTGACTGGCTGTTGAGGATTCTGTAGAGTCAGAACTCTCTGAGGAACTTGTTGCTTTTGCTTCGATCTCCTTCGAAGATTGTGGGTTTGTTTCCTCCCTTGAGTTCCTGGTTTACTTGGGGTACTGGTGCTGGTGCTGCCATAACTGGGGCAGGTGCTGGTAACTGGGGTAGCTGGAGTATGGGTGGCAGCACTGTTGGCTGGGCGGCAGCGTGCGCTATCTGAAGGAGTTGTGGCGTCTCCTGGGTTTCCATCTGCAGGGGGTGTGCTCCTTGGAGGGTAGTGACTTCTTGGAGTCCTGTAGCAAGGAACTCCTCTAGGGGCGAGATGGTGTGCGGGACTGGCATGGGCTCGTCTCCTTCGTCTGCGCTGTGAAAGGATGGCGAGGCTGTGCTGGGCTGATCGATCTCGATCGGTTCTGGTGACTCTGGTTTGAAGGAGCTGTGGCCTAAGCCAGTCTCGTCGGCGTACTCCTTTTCTAGGATGGTGCTTCTGTGCGTCCAATAAGTTCTGTTCTCGTAGATGAGAAAGTGCCAATCATTGTTAATGTACTCGATTGGTCATTCTTGAATCCCTGATGCTGTTGGGACTTGGAGGTGGTAGCACCACCTAGTGTCTTCTCTGTTTCTATGCCAATAGGCATCTCTGGTGATGTAGTCTGGTAAGTCGCCGGCTTCTCTGGTGGTGACTTGTACTTGGTTATCTCGGCTGAGATCTAGTCTGATTTCTTCCAGGGCATCTGCGCTCTAGGGGAAATCCTGCAGCCTCGAAGAAGGTGGTGGTGATGAAATTGAGTTCTTCTGCGATTTCCTGGATTTGGGTAAGAAGGGCAGTGATGACTCTGTGTTGGTGATTAGGCCTGTCGCGACAGGTTTCTGAACAGTCAAGGGCATGTAGTCTTGTGTCCTCCTGGGCTTGTGCAAATTGCTGGCACACTAGGGTGATGGCTTGGTCTAGGATGTCTGAGTCTATTTCTCTGGTGGTGGGGTAGCGAGGTCGCTCCAGGGTGGGAACCTTAGTTCCAGTAGCTGATAGGCTGCTTCGAGTTGGTCTGCGCGCTCATGCCACTCAATGTAGAGGTAGTTGTATACGGTTTGCTCAATCTCGAGTCCCAGGTGACTTGTGTTTCTGGTCGCTGCACAGGTGACTTGGCACACCCAGTTGTGTGTGGCAATGGCGGCATCTAAGGATTGCGCCCAGTGGTCTAGGTTTGCCTTTTGCTGGTAAAGGGCTTCTTGGCGCTGGAGGTACTCGGTGTACAGATGGTGGCGATCGTCCTCCAGTGTTTACTCAGAGTTGTGGTACAGGCAGTACTGACTGGCGCAGAAGTACGAATGGAGGCTGGCGTGATGCTCCTGACGAGTTTCATGTTTCTGGGCTCTGGGGATGAACGCAATGGCATTTGGCGAGGCGAGGACTCTGAATGTCCTGAGGTTCGGGGGCAGCGGATATTCTTCTTTTAGGCTAGAGCGTTTGTGGTGGTGCACCATCCACAAACAGTAAGGGAAGCTTGACTTATGTTAAGGCTCGAGGGGCCTTCTGGCACGACTTGTGCAACTAAGCCTAAAAGACTAGACAGGGAGTATCACGTGCGACGATGAGGAGCATGGGATCTGAGCGAGGTACTTTCAGTGACCCCGACGACATAAGGAGGGAAGCTAAGTCCTTCAGAGTATTGTGGAGTCACAAGGCATGTGACCTAAGGCAATCTGAGCTAAGTCGTTACAGCCAACTTAGAGGTGCGTGGGAGTAAAGCTAGAGTGGCGAAGGCACGACAGGACAGGGCAGAGGCGGCTTGAGATAGCAGAGCTCAAGGCGTGGGACAGGGAAAGGCAAGGTCAAGTCTCGATTGCAAAACTAAGTCAAGCTTAGGGCTTGACTCTGTGTAAGGTAGACTCCTTATATAGGAGTCTTACAGAGAATCACATGTCACCTACTACCGAGTCATAATGAAGGTAGTAGAATGTCCAAGAACATTCTGCACTAAGTATAGTACCAAGATGAGTCAGCGTGAGTCAGGATCTAAGTATAGTAGCAGGCCAATCCTGTCACGATCAGTGGACTTGTACACTCTATTTTTACTTTTTACCATGCCTGCCACTTCGCGCTTCGACCCTATGGACTGCCGGGCCCCTATGGCCCGTGACTCAGCTCTCGCATCTTGCTACTGTACCATTACCTACCACCTGGTCTGACGGACCACCTGGACTGGCGCGCAGCCACTAGTGCTACATTTGCATGCCTCTGCGCATGCGCCACTGCGACACCTTATTGGCTCACGCTTTCTTGACTCACTTACTGTACCATGACTCCTGATGACTTGGACTGCTTACTAGTGTCCTAGGGACACTATGACTCGCACTGACTCGACCTGACTCATGACTACCTGTATTTATATCGCGTCACTTTGCTTAGAGCAGACCTTAAGTCTGTTCTCTTGTAATCTCAGGCTTGTAAACCATCGCATTCCTCTCTTGTGAATCCTCACTCCTCAGGCCTATTGCCTGACTTCGCTCAGATCCCCCTCGTCTATGATCAAGGGGAAGGGACTTAAGTTTAAGCGCACTTGCAGCACTCCGGCCAGGGAGAGGTACTCAGACCTCTTGCCCTTATCGCACCCTCAGTCCCCAAGCTCGGCAGCCTCACCTACGCCACCTCCATCGCCGTTGGAGGTATGCCCAGATAGTGGGCGTGACAGATCCGCGGATCGGCCAGCATGAGTCATAGTGCCAAGGCAATCAGTCATCGCATTGCTGTGCATCAGTCAGCAGTCCGTAAGCACGTACAGTAAGCAGTCGGGTAAGTCACAAGGCAAGAGGTAAGCATAGTATTGTAAGCAGTCCATGTACAGGAGTCAACGGTCCAGTCAGTCCACGAGGGAGATCATAACACAGCGGCAAAGAATTCGATCTTCAGGATATACACTTGGAAGATGATGACAATATACCCGACACACCTGAGTCTGGTTCAAACGACCCACCTGAGCTAGTTCCCCAGAGCGCTGGTTCTCAGTGAGCCAGCGCTAAGGCAGCCCACGACATTAAGCACTTCTTCACCAAAATTGAAATCCCTAATGCCGAGGAGGATAAGGACAAGGTGCAGAGAGTCTGCGTGCTATGCGTGTGAGCACAAGTTCTCTGATTGCAACTCCATCTCCTAACAATCTAACAGCAAAGTTCATGGCACTGATAAGGAGAATATCCCTGAAAAAGTGCCAAACTTTTTTTACCAGCTGACCACCAGGGGCACGAATCTTCGAAACCATCTAATCAAGCAACACCCTCAAGAGTACAACCAAGCAGTGGTGGAACATAAATGGAAGTACAAACTAACGACACAATCAAACGATGCATCTGCCCACAAGAATGTTTGCAATGTATGCGACCAGGAGATCCCACTGTTCTCTCCAAGGATGTTCTTGGACCATCTTATTCGCTTCATCATCACAGATGATCAGGTAGGTCTGAATGATCTTCTGTTCTTTCACACTGTCTTACATCTCTTTAGTCTATTCATGTCATTGAATGCCCCGAATTTCGACAATTATGTATGGTCCTCTGCAAGACCCTCATTGACGTTGATATCCCTTGCCGCGATAAAATGAGGGAAACTATCATCAACTATTGGCAGAAGTCGTTCAAGGACTTAAAAGTTGACCTTTCTGTGAGTTTGAGCGTTTTGTCTTCCCGCTCTACTAGTGTTCCACACGGGTGCGGGTAAAACCGCGGTTTTTACCACACGGGTTGCCGCGGTGTTGGTACAGTGTGTACCCGTGTAACACCGCGCACACCCCACACCCGTACCATACCGCACCCGCTCCACACCACAACCGTACCCGTGAATATACGGCCAACACCGCACACCACACCCCTGCACCCCGCATCCCGCACCCGCGTCATACCGCACCTTGCACCCATACCATACTAGTACCACACTCCACATCTGAAACCTACAGTGTTGTTCATACCCACAGGTTTTATCACAAAAATTAGGAAGCATGCAAATCAAAATTATAATTGAGCTGTAGCTACGAGACAGGAAGAAATGAATGAGAGATAATTTAAACCCTCCCTGCCGCCGCCGCCACTGTGTCTGCATCGCTGCCATCGCCGCCGTGGCGCTGCGTCGCTGCAGTCACCGCCCCCGCCGCCGTGGCTGCATCGCTGCCATCGCCGCCATGTCTGCATCGCTGCTGTCGCCGCCGTGTCTGCGTCGCTGCCGTCGCTGCCGTCGCTGCCATGTCTGCATCGCTGCAGTCGCCGCCGCCGCCGTGGCTGCATCGCTGCAGTCACCGCCGTGGCTGGGTTCGCTGCGGTCACCGTGTCGCTGCCATGGCGCTGCGTCGCTGCCATCGCCGTCGTGGCATGTGGTGGCGATCATCCGTCGTCCTCATCGGCTGTCTCGAAGAGAGATAGCACGGGAAACGTTCCGCGTCATCAGTCGTTCTTGTCCAGGTAGTGCGTGGCCCATGGCAGCTATGCATCGACAGAGAGAAAAACAGTAAAAAAAAAAAAGCCAAGGAAAACGCACCTTTTGACCTATTTCCAACACAATCCATAGAGCGTCTGCTGAATTCCGAGGTGAGTGCTGTTGAAGGGGTGGCTCAGCATTGGTTAAGCCTTGAGCCAGCCTCGCCTCCACCTGCAAAATAGTCCGCGGAGCAACCAGTGCTGGTGAACGCGGCGAATGAGCACGCGGCCTTAGCACCGAGCATTTGTTGGGTGAGCTCAGGTACAGTGACAGCATGGT
>QLOZ01002319.1:1557-22465 GCA_003314065.1 Lactarius sp. MG50 | reverse complement strand
ATCACTCGACTCCACTGCATCTCGCATTATTCCAAGGGGAGGTCGAGGCCGCGAATCTTCTCATTGAATGTGGTGCAAATGTCCAAGTGCGGAACAACAATGGCGAGACGCCACTACACCTCGCGTCGAAGGGCAGATGTCACGGCATCATACGGTTATTACTGGACCGAGGTGCAGATGTACACGCGCAGGATAGTAATCAGTCGACTCCACTGCATCTCGCATTATTCAAATCAGACGTTGAGGCCGCGAATCTTCTCGTTGAATATGGTGCAAATATCCAAGTGCGGAACAACAATGGCGAGATGCCACTACACCTCGCGTTGAAGGGCGGATATCACGACACCATGCGATTATTACTGGACCGAGATGCGGATGTGGACGCGCAGGATGACAATCACTCGACTCCACTGCATCTCGCATTATTCCAAGGGGAGGTCGAGGCCGCGAATCTTCTCATTGAATGTGGTGCAAATGTCCAAGTGCGGAACAACAATGGCGAGACGCCACTACACCTCGCGTCGAAGGGCAGATGTCACGGCATCATGCGGTTATTACTGGACCGAGGTGCAGATGTACACGCGCAGGATAATAATCAGTCGACTCCACTGCATCTCGCATTATTCAAATCAGACGTTGAGGCCGCGAATCTTCTCGTTGAATGTGGTGCAAATGTACAAGTGCGGAACAACAATGGCGAGATGCCACTACACCTCGCGTCGAAGGGCGGATATCACGACACCATGCGATTATTACTGGACCGAGATGCGGATGTGGACGCGCAGGATGACAATCACTCGACTCCACTGCATCTCGCATTATTCCAAGGGGAGGTCGAGGCCGCGAATCTTCTCATTGAATGTGGTGCAAATGTCCAAGTGCGGAACAACAATGGCGAGACGCCACTACACCTTGCGTCGAAAGGCAGATATGACTACACGATGCGATTATTACTGGACCGAGGTGCGGATGTGGATGCGCAGGATGACAATCACTCGACTCCACTGCATCTCGCATCATCCCAACGGGAGGTCGAGGCGGCGAATCTTCTCATTGAATGTGGTGCAAATGTCCAAGTGCAGAACAAAAAGGGCAAGACGCCACTACACCTCGCGTCGGAGGGCGCATATGACGACACGATGCGATTATTACTGGACCGAGGTGCGGATGTAGAGGCGCAAGATAACAATCACTCGACTCCACTGCATCTCGCATCATCCCAATGGAACACCAAGGCGGCGAGGCTTCTCGTTGAACGTGGTGCAAATGCCCAAGTGCGGAACAACAACGGCCAGACGCCACTACACCTCGCCTCGAAGGGAGGACATGACAGTACTATGCGATTATTACTAGACCAAGGTGCGGATGTAGACGCGCAAGATAACAATCACTCGACTCCACTGCATCTCGCATCATCATCATCCCGATGGGAGGTCAATGCGGTGAGGCTTCTCGTTGAATGTGGTGCAAATATCCAAGTGCGGAATAACAACGGCGAGACACCACTACACCTCGCGTCGAAGGGTGGATATGATGACATCATGCGGTTATTACTGGACCGAGGCGTGGATGTGGACGCGCAGGATGACAATCACTCTACATCGCTGCATCTGGTCTCATTATTATTGAACCAGAAGGCGGAGGCCAAGGCCAAGGCACGGGAGCGGTTGGACTCGGACTCGGACTCGGATTTGGCCGGGGAGTTGGTGTCGCAGTTGCGGGTGTGGGCACGGACGGCGGCGCAGCTGCTGCTCGAACGCGGCGCAAATGTCCATCTTCGGAACAAGAACGGCCAGACACCACTCCATTGCATGTTGGACCATGCTAGCGATGAATTTCACGGCTCATTGTTCGACGTCGTCCAGTTATTATTGGAGCACAATGTAGATGTAGATGCACAGGACAACAACCACTCCACTCCACTGCATCTCGCGTCGTTCTCTGGAAGCATCAAGGCCGCACGGCTATTGCTACAGCATAGCGCCAATATCCAGTTGCAGAATAGCAATGGCGAGACCCCGTTCCAAGTTGCGTCAGCGAGAGGTCATCAGGAGGTCATGCAGTTGTTGTCATAGGTGCAGAGTAGAGTGTGCGTAAAATGTCATATTATGGCTTCCCTTGTTGATTATCTACAGTCAGAGTCCTCCCGTGTTTTTCATGCGATTTGTATGTAAAATAAATACTGTACACGACCTTCCAATCAGTTACTGGAGAAAACAGGAGTTGTAGGCTAGAATTTGTTGCAAGGTATGTTACCCAGCTCGGCAGGCGTTGCTATGGTCTGAATCCGAGTGGGCATGTTGCTTCATTCAACGACAGGAGGGGACTGGCCGGTGATAGGGGGATATTGGGACTTACATACCAATAACGGCGATGTACTGGAGTGAAGTCGGGGACAATAGGCGTCGATGGGGTGACTGACGAGACTCGTAGGTTTGGTGTAGGTGGTGCACCCTCCTCCACACGTTGTTTCCTTTGCAGGGCCTTTGCAAGTTTCAATAGATCCTCTCTGCACCACGGATCGTTGAGATAGGCAAACCGGACACGAATTGACAGCACACCTATCGTTCAAATGCTGGGCTGAGGCTGCTGACTACTGCCAGTGTTTCGCCACCGAAGGTATCCACGAATCGCTTCACAACGTCCTCGAGCGGCGGCCCTCTGATATGATGCAGCAACTCCGAGTCGAAGCGTTGGTGTCAGTGGGGATTACTGGAGGGACAGGGCCGACCCTCTGCTCCTTCAGGGCTACAATACGAGAATAGTCCTTAGCGATCCGCACGTTCGCGGGCCATACCGAGACTCACCCATGGCCGGCATTTCATCATGAGTATGCCACATTGGACTGACCGTGCTCGCGGTGGCAGTCAACAGAAGATTTCACACATAATCCAACTACATAATAAAAAATGTGTGTAACAACGGGGTAAAAGACTGCATCACGTCGACCAGGACCAAATACTGAAGGGAGATACCTGCGCCTTCCGTGATTTGAACTATCGACGCCTCGTAACAGCGTGTCTATATAGCGAAAGCGTACCGAGAGCCACTACAGTCAAAAAAACACGACATATAGAGATACAGCCAACGGCAATCCAAAAGATTCCCGCGTCAAGTTAAATACCCGATACCTACAGCCTCAAGGCGTCAAACGAGCGCTAAATGGGGAAATTCTGGGCGCGTACCTATGCAGGTCCTACTTCCGGCTTCTTTATACCAGCCTTCCCCGCGGTCAGGCTCTTATGGATGAATGGCAAGACGCCACCGCCTGCGATTGTTGCTCGCACGAGCGTATCGAGCTCTTCGTCTCCTCGAATCGCAAGTTGTAAATGCCTCGGCGTGATGCGCTTGACGCGGAGATCTTTCGACGCGTTGCCTTTATCGTCAAAAGCGTAAGCGCAAAAGGACAAGATAGATGGGATGATGGGGCGCACCTGCGAGCTCCAAGATTTCGGCTGTGAGATATTCGAGGATAGCCGAGGCGTACACCGCCGCTTTCGCGCCAATCCGAAGGTTGTTCTGCGTGCGCTGCTTCAAGTACCTGTGAATACGGCTAACAGGAAACCATGGACGCCCCCATGCAACGTCGATCAACAGCTATGCGAAACACGAAAGAGAAAGCGGCAGACCTGAAGGCCAGCCTTCGCGCTACGGGTTTGGAAAACTTTGCCCTCCGCTGTAGGGGGCTCGTTCACTTTGGACTTGCCGCCCTTCCCGCCTTCTAGTGGCATGCTCTATAATGTTGATGCAAACTGGTAAGCCATGGATACAAGTAAGATGCCCGGACGTGACCACTTACACGTACGTAGAAATATTCTACCTTGCGCAGACAGAAAACTGGCCGATAGGAGATAGACACATAAAACGCTGCGACGAGACGGGAGTTAATGATGGGGTCGTTAGACGCGACGAACGTGCGCAGGAGAGAAACACGGGAAACGATGGGATGATTTGGGATCGGTACGAAAGAGAACAGATTCACGCTCCGCTATGCTGCAATCTATCGTGATAAAAAGTCACAGATACACCGCCACCTTCCACACTATGCAACCACAGAACAGCCACCATACCGTTGTTTCCAAAAACAACGTATATATGCGTACTACATATTAATCGTGAGAATAAGAAAGCAAATAAAAAGGGAGATTATCGCATAACAAGAGATTCAGAAGATTTGGCAAGAGAGAACTCCTTTTTAGCGGGTGGAACTCGGATAGCGAGACCAGCGGCGCCTTTAGGCACCTAGAGCAGGACAGAAGGGCTAAGAAGGGCTAATGGGACGCACAAGGGATCACGTGTACTACTGGCCCGCCTCTTCGGGCTCACTTGTTTCCAGAATCCGCAAACCATTCAAAAATATCTTGTCCTCCTTGTCTGAGGGTGAACATCCATAGCTCTTTCTCTCCCTCCCTTTCCCATCGCCATTCTGCTTCCACCGGACCTTCTACGGCATCGCCCGTTCCCACCTCCTCATCTCCCTTCTTCTGTCGATTCACCCTCATCTTGCAAACCTTTCCCCATGCATGTCCGACTCGTGCCCTCGGTGATCCGAACCGTATCCACTCAGTGCTCACCATTTTCTTTCAACCTCAGGTCAGTGGCAAGGAGAAGAAGACGTGTTTTCAAGAGCACGTAGCTAGTCCGTATCTTTTCCTAACATTCTTGCTTGTTAGTGACTCTCACCCAACAGTGGAGCGTGCAAGGAAGAAGGGTCCGGCACAATACCTCTTAGCAGTACGGCATATAATTGAGAACGACTACCCTGTTCTTTCGTATCTTTCAGACGTCTTCAAGAAGCCAGACGAGTGGATAGAGACGACTCAGCATGCGACCGGTGTAGTGTTGAGGGCTCAAACAGTCTGCACGATTGACTGCGGAATGGTGCGTATTTTGCATCGTGTGCGTAGTTCTTGATACTTATAAAGATAACTTTTCGTCAGTGCCTGACACAGCATGGCAAGGCACTGACTCAAGTCTGCGTCGTGGATTTTGCAACAAATAAGTCGGCATATGACCAGCCTGTCAAGTCGCTGAGTCCGATCACCAACCATCTCACCCGGTGCGTTCCCATCGGCGTCTCTTACTTGCTATCATCAACTAGACAAGACATACTCGCATCACCCAGGCAAACCCTCCACGTCTGCTCTAAACCAATACTGAGATTATCAAGCGCAGAGACCCTGTCGACATCAACGTACGCTTTCATTTTGTTCCTCCTTTCGTTCATCTACTTATTATTATTGGGACACCCGCGATCTTGTCCTTCATGTCATAGCTGATGCCCACCGCCGAGCTGGATTAGAGTACAGGTGAGCGATGAGCCCTCCTAACTTACGAGCACTACCCTTCGCGCCCAGAATCCTCAAAGCATCCAAAAACTTGTTGTCCTCTTTGTCCCAGGGCTCCCATCTACTATGCTTTCTCTTCCCCCTCTCCCCTCACTGGCAGACACCGAGAATCCAAACATTCCAATCTCCATCCCGCTTCCACCAGATCCTGAGACGCCTAGCCTGTCCGCACCTCCTGACGTTCCTTCTTCCGTCGACCCGCGCTCAGAAGAGGCCGCAGCACTCTATAACGGTGTCCCCTTCATTTCACGGACATTTTCCCATGCATGTCCTACCCGTGCCCCCGGTGATGCGAATCGTATGCATTCCGTGCTCAACACGTTTTTCCAGCACCTGTCAGCGGTGAGGAGAAGAAGAGGCCCTTGCAAGAACGCATAGTTGGTCCGTATCCGTTATTCAGTTTCTTGCTTATTGATGACCCTCACTTGACAGCGGAGCGTGCAGGGAATAAAGACCCGGCACAATACCTTCTGACAGTAGAGCAGATGATTGAGAACGACTACCCTGTTCCTTCCTATCTTGCAGACGTTTTCAAGAAGCCGGATGGCATAGAGACACCTCAGGCGGCAACCAGTGTAGTGTCGGAGGCTCAAACAGTCTATGCGATTGACTGCGAACTGGTGAGAACGTCGCATCGCGTATGTAATCCCTGATAGATAACGAGAACCTTCTTTAGTGCCTGACACAGGAAGGTAAAGCGTTGACCCGAGTCTGCGTGATCGACTTTGCAACAAACAAGGTCATATATGGCGAGCTTGTGAAGCTACCAAGTCCGATCACCGACTATCTTACCCGGTTCGTTCACAGTTTATACGTTTCTGTCCTGCTTAACCGCAAACGTAGCTTCTCTGGCATAACAGCTGCCGCAATGGAGCCTATTACCACGACGCTTGCCGACGTACAAACGCACCTCGGCACAATAATAACACCATCGATGATTCTGCTCTGACATTCGCTTGAATCAGACCTACGCGCACTACAACTCGCGCACCCACACTGTATCGATACCGCGCTGATCTTCCACCACCCGCGGGGACGGCCACTCAAGCCAGGGCTAGCGTGGCTCGCACGCAAGTGGCTTGGCCGCACGATACAGGATCGTGGACCCGGAGGGCACGACCCTGAGGAGGATGCACGCACGTGCATCGATTTACTTAAAGCGAAGATTAAAAACGGTACGACTCTCGCCCACCCTCCTCTTCGTCTTGATGGCCGTCTGACAAGGAGGATGGCCTGACGGTTTTACGGCATAGGTCCGGGGTATGGTGAGTTTAGGACAGATTACGAGCCGATTCTTGCTCGGATCGCACGCTCGCATTCTCGTCGTCACTGTCCGAATGGCGAAGGTGCCGGGACGGCGATCGTCGACCACGGTAACCCTGGCGCATGGCACGGTACGTCGGCTTCGGCACCCGCCACAACGGTCCCGTGTACGAACGACACGGAGGTGGTTGATGGGGTGCTTGGCGTGCTGGACGCGCATGAATTTGTGTTTGCGCGGTTGATGGGATTGGCGGATGCCCTGGGGTGTACGTATTACCTCTCACCCTTCGTTACAACTAAGTGCTAATTCGTCGTCAGGGGTCACGCCCAAGGCAGTCGCGGACGGCCTTAAAACGGAAAATCCTGAAAACCCAAGTAGCGCCGCAGAGAAAGCGAACGACACCGATACCCCACAGCCGGCGGCGGCGCCCGGCGGCAACGTCCTGTTCTCTGCTGTCACGAAGCTAAATGACCACCTCACGACGCTGCACGCGGCGCTCCCCGCGCGCACGGCGTTTATCCTCTTGTCGGGGCACAGTGACCCACGCACGATGTCCGCACTCGCCGCTCGGCGCGCAGAATACCAGGCGAGCCAGAATCAGAGTGGCTCCGCTGGAGGAATAAGTGGCAGTGCGAGTGCGGTGCGATGGAGTTCTGCGGACGAGCGGGCGCTCGAGGAGGCGGTGGTCCGCACGCGGATGGGGCTGTTATTTGTTGGCGTCAAGACGTAGATTTCGTATTACTCACGGTCCTGTGTCTATGTACCCAACGAATCACGCGGGAATCCGGGGTGACGGGGCATGTCTTAGAGTACATGGGTACATGATATCTCATTAAATGACCGGTTATCAACAGAGACTAGATGCATCTACATATACATGGTATTTAAGAGTGACAGGAGAGTGTACTAAATTTCACCCAGATAACGGTAGGGACGGACTGGGGGTGGGCAAGGGGTTCCATAGTCGCATAGGGGGGGCGGGTGGAGAGAAAGGTACTTTGCGTTTGAATGTGGGAGGGGTTGAGGGACCTGTGTCACCAGAGCCAGGGGGGACAGTTTTGGAGGGGGGGCGAACCTTCCAGTGCTTAGGGGGGTTTCCCTTAGCAGGGGTCGGGCCTTTGAGGCCCTCCTTTACTGATTTCGTCAGAGCGGCGAGAGTGGTCTCGATAGCAGAGATCTTGCGAACGAGTCTGGAGTCAGAGGTTGGAGGGGCATTGGGAGGGGGTCTCAGAGCCGAGGCCATTGATTGGGTGTGATTCTTTGAATTTTGTTATGAGGTCACTGAGTCGCAGGAGCTCATGAGTGTTATCATTGTCCAGGATGCGTTCTGCATGCCAGATGACCAAGCCAAGGAGCGAAGGAAGCTAGCGAGTCAGGGTTTGGAGGGAAGAGGTTTTGGAGCTGAGGGGCGAGAGGGGGATGTGCTGAGATGAGGGAAATGTATTAAGCCATGGTATAAGGATTCATGGACCGAAGAACCGCTGAAAAATTGGTTACACGCAGAGCGCGCCTGAAATATGCCTCGTGAGCTAGGCCTTCTCCTTACATATCCCCAAAAGTGTGTAGCAAGCAAGAAGAACGAATCTGCTGTAATCCCGAAAAAACACTCCTGGGGGGAGATCGCCGGTAATGACCGTGGGAGATCGTTCGAGTTGAGCAGGTTCCATGCAGTAGTCGCGCATAATGAGCCATTCGTTTGGCTCTACGACAAAATCTGAGACGTGGATGATGCAGTGGTGCCTTTTCTCCAAATGTACTCGCTGATGCGAAGCCTAGTGATGCAAACGCTCACGTTCGCGCTGCATGCATGCTACGCTGAGCCGGAAGACGATCAACTATCCTTTCAACCGTGGCAGTGAGAAGACCAAAAAAAGAAAGATTAAATCTTAATATGTCGTCTGGCACGTCGGGGTCAAGGGAAGAGGTAAATGTGATTACATAAGCGGAAGGAGGCTGTGATTGGTGATTACTCTATCTGAATGATAGAGCACTGGCGGCGGCGAGGTCCAGGCATGCATGTCTAAACTCTGCTGATCAGCTAGTCGTGCGTGCTCAGGATGAACTTCCATATCTCTCACGATTACTAGCCACTTCTTCCACGTGTCTGAAGCCAAGTCACGTTCTGGGGGATGAGTGCTTATCTGCGAAGAACAATCGAGAAATCAGCAGATGGCTTTAGGTGGACACGTGTTGAGGCGCTTACGATCAAAACACTTCGTAGGCTCCTTGTCCACCTTACTGTACTGTATCGGTGCTTACGCCATCTTCGATATACCGGGAGAAGGAACCGAAAGTACTCACCATTTCAACTAGATTGAGTTCAGAGTGGAACTAGGGGAAGGCGAACGGGCACCTTAGTTGCAACACGTGCTCCTTGATCATGTGCTGCAAATCATTTCGCCTCATCCGGAGTCCATCACCATGAACATCCTTTGCCCTATTCCATAGAGAATAATGTGGGGCCTGACCATGGCCCACGGGACGACAGTGTCTCTTTGTCTGTGCTGTCTACCGCGGTCAGACTCGTTCATTTCGAACACTCAGAGCGTATCGGGCGCAAGGGACGTTCCGTATACAGTGACATCAAATGCTGTTTCAGTATGACACAGCCTGAGTGTGCTCGCTCGAATACTGTATGTGGATAGCATGCTCACCATGGCAGAGCAGTCGTGCGTGGCTCGCCTGGCGGATTTGCAAAGATCCTAATAAACGTGGTTTATCTTCCATGCACAGCATTGGCAGGTGATCGGCCTCGTGTCAGGTGTGTCAGTTGATATCTGTCTGAGAGCAGATACGCCGAGTTCCCATAACGTATAACGTAAAGGCTCTGGCTGGCCCTGTCAGAATTCGCTAACGTCCGATTCGGTCCGAATGAGGCGCTGCCCTAACACATGAGGCCAGTATACGACTTTCCTTCGTTCCCTGCTATCCTCCTACTACAACCCACTATGCCCCAAACTCCCTCTACCACCGACCCATCCGAGCGCTTTCGATCCATTTTCGATAAGGCCTTGCAGGCGTACACGAAGAAGACCAAGAAAAACCTTCTCTTACACCCACTATTTCGTGACATTAACGCCTGCGACTCTCCCGAAGAAATCCTTAACAAGCTTCGAGATCCTAATCTCGGGTTCAATCAACCTGGCAGCAGCGATGACAGACTGACAAAATGGCTCACCCCAATCGTGAATGTTCTATGCGCGTTTTCTGCGACTCTTGGAGAGGGTATCGGCCTGGTACGTCTCAGGAAGCAGACTCATTCAGGAATGGCCCTCTGATATTATCTTTCAGGCATTCCTACCCGGGAAAGCTGTCTTCGCTGGAGTTGGCGTCCTCCTCTTGGTGAGTATCTCGATTTCTCGTCACGGGTATTATGACGCCCAAGTATCTCAGGCTGCTAAGGATGTTGCCGCTAGCCAAGACGCACTCGATGACGTATTTAGACGAGTGGAAAGCTTCCTCACACGCCTTGAGACCTACACCCATGTCCCGCTGAGTGACGAAATGACAGACGTGATTATGAAGATCATGGCTGAGGTGCTTTTGATCCTTGCCATCGCGACGAGGGATATTAAACGGGGCAGAGGGAGTGAGTTGATCCCTCGTTGGAGAACCAACCTCGTAGCTTACTCCTTTTCAGAGAAGTTTATAAGGAAGCTTATGGGAAAGACTGATATCGAGGACGCACTGGGTCGACTGGACAAACTGACGCAAGACGAGGTCCGGATGGTGGTTGTACAAAATCTGGAGACCACCCACCGCGTCGATGACAAAGTAACGGCCGTTGAATGTGGGATGCAAGTCGTAGACGAAAAAGCGGATAGAATTCTTGACGGTGCGCAAATCCTGTACAGGTAGTCATCAACGCCAACCTAACATTTTTCACGTCTAGTTGGCGAACAAACGGGAGCAATGCTCCAACAAATAGCAAGCGACGTCGACGATAAGAACCGTTCGTGATCTCGTAACAACCCCATCATTTGCTATTGACGCTTAAACACCCTTACAGGGAATGACTTGCGAAAGGAGCTTAGACAATGGCTCTTCCCTCCAGATCCATCCGTAAACTACAACACCTCATGTAGTCTCCATCACAAAGGCACCGCATTGTGGTTTACTGAAGGCCCTGTGTTTGCGGATTGGAAGGAATCTGGATCCCTCTTGTGGGTCCACGGAATACGTACGTTCTCTCTCCCCCTGTGCTTTCACTCTTCCTCAACAGACCTCTCGTCTGATAGCGGGCTCCGGAAAGAGCGTCCTTAGGTACACCCCCGTCCCCACCCTATCTCGTTATGACCAGCGTAGCTTATACTATCTAATATTAATCAGCTCTGCGATCATTCGGAACATCGAGGGCATCGCCAACACTGGGTCAGCGCACATGGCCTATTTTTTCTTTGTCTTCAACGACGCGGGAAAACAGGATTCTCGTGCTTTACTCTCCTCCCTCGTTGACCAGCTCTGCGATCAGTCCAGGTTTTACTTCAACATTCTTCACCGCTTGTACTTGGCACACCATGGCGGCTCTAGGCAACCCAGCGATGATATGCTGAAACAATGCCTTAAAGATATGCTCACGATCTCAGGACAAGTCCCGGTTTATCTTGTTCTGGATGCCCTTGATGAATGCCCAGACACTCATGGGGTACCATCATCGCGTCGAAAGGTCCTGGACCTTGTGAAAGAACTCGTGGATTTGCAGCGTCCGAATTTGCGACTATGTGTCACTAGTAGGGACGAGATGGACATCCGCACTGTCCTCCAGCCTTTGGCACGTACCTCATTATCCCTCCACGACCAAGAAGGACAGAATGAAGATATTGTCGATTACGTCACCTTCGTTGTTTCTTCAGATCCGGAGTTAAACATGAGGGGATGGCGGGAAGAAGACAAGAAGTTGGTGATCACGACACTCTCACGCAGAGCCGGTGGAATGTGGGGACGTCGTTGTCTTACTTGTAACATTCTCATTCTGTGAAACAGGTTTCGCTGGGTTCATTGTCAACTTGAAATCCTTCGCCGCTGTTTTGCGCGGAATTTGCGACGTACTCTTGACGAATTGCCCAAGACGCTAGATGCGACGTATCAGCGGATATTACAAGAAATCCCCGAGCAAAATAGAGATGACGCACATCGACTGTTGCAATGCCTCACTGTGGCAGTTCGCCCACTTCGTGTTGAGGAACTTGCAGAAGTACTCGCCGTTGATTTCACCTCTGAGGACTTTCCGGCATTAAACGTTGATTCGCGCTGGGGGGATGAAGAACAAGCGGTTCTGTTGGCATGCTCCAGCCTAATTTCCATCGTCCAGGAATACGACTGGGAAGACCGACCGTCTTCCCGACTCGTTCAGTTTTCCCACTTTTCTGTCAAAGAATTTCTCACTTCGGAACGCCTTGCCGAAGCAAAGGGGGATACTTCACATTATCATATTCGCCTCGAGCCTGCGCACACGGTCATGGCGCAAGTTTGCCTTGCCGTCCTGTTTCGGTTGGACTACTCTATCAGCACGGAGGCCATCAAGAGCTTCCCTCTAGCTGAGTATGCTGCCGAAAGCTTCAGCAAGCATGCAGAGTTTGAGAACGTGTTAACGCAGATACCGGACGCGGTCGACTATCTCCTTGACACAGAGAAACCACACTTTTCTGCATGGCTCTGGGCGCTCAAAACCCAGTTTGGCAGAGGAATGCTCCAGCCGGGGAGGAGGGCGGAACGACTAAAAACGGTTCCCTTATACTACGTTGTGGAATTTGGACTCTGCGGCCTGGTACAACATATCCTTTCGAAGCGTCCACAAGATGTATATGCCCAGGGTGGTGATTGCGGTACAGCACTACACGTTGCGGTGGACAAAGGTCGCGCCGAGGTCTTAAAGCTACTACTTGCGCACTGTGTAGTCGACATTCGCGGTATCGAGAGCCAGACGCCACTACACCTCGCGTCGAAGCGCGGATATGAATACATCATGCAGTTATTACTGGACCGAGGTGCGAATGTACACGCGCAGGATGACAATAACTCCACTCCACTCCATCTCGCATCATCCCAATGCGGGGTCGGGGCCGTGGAGCTTCTCGTTAAATGTAGTGCAAATGTCCAAGTGCGGAACAACAACGGCCAGTCGCCACTACACCTCGCGTCGGTGCGCGGATATCACGACACGATGCGATTATTACTGGACCGAGGTGCGGATATGGACGCGCAGGATGACAATAACTCGACTCCACTACACCTCGCGTCGGCGCGCGGATATCACAACACCATGCGGTTATTACTGGACCGAGGTGCGGATGTACACGCGCAGGATGACAATAATTCGACTCCATTGCATCTCGCATCGTCCCAATTGAACGTCAAGGCCGCGAATCTTCTCGTTGCATGTGGTGCAGATGTCCAAGTGCGGAACAACAACGGTGAGACGCCACTACACCTCGCGTTGAAGCACGGACATCACGGCACCAGGCGGTTATTACTAGACCGAGGTGCGAATGTGGACGCACAAGATGACAATAACTCGACCCCACTGCATCTCGCATCATCCCAACCGAAGTTCGAGGCCGCGAAGCTTCTCATTGCATGTGGTGCAAATATCCAAATGCGGAACAACAACGGCCAGACGCCACTACACCTCGCGTCGGAGCGCGGATATCACGACACCATGCGGTTATTACTGGACCGAGGTGCGGATGCAGACGCGCAAGACAACAACCGTTCGACTCCACTGCATCTTGCATCGTTCTCCGGAAGCATCAAGGCTGCACGGCTACTGCTACAGCGTAGCGCCAATAACCAGCTGCAGAATAAGAACGGCGAGACCCCGTTCCAAGTTGCGTCGGCGAGAGGTCATCAGGAGGTCATGCGGTTGTTGTCATATGTGCAGAGTGAGCTTTATACACTGTAGTGTCATATTATAGCTTCTTTTATCGATTATCTACAATCAGAGATCTCCCGTATTTTCATGCGATTTGTAAAATACATATTGTACAGTACACGGCTAGCTTCCGATCAGTCACTGCGGAAAACAGGAGTTGTAGGCTAGAATCTGTTGTAGGGCACGGTACCCAGCTTGGCATGCGTTGCTATGGTCTTAAGGCGAGTGAGTATGTTGCTTCATTCAATGACAGGAGGTGACTGGCCCGCGATATGGGGTATGTATACTTTTCATTAGGCGTTATGCACTAAGTTCTTTGCCTCTGAGCGTCGACATCCAGTCATCAGGTTTGCCGACAAGTCGATCATCAACTCCTATTCATTGCTTCCTTGGCCTCTTGTACACCATGTTCCCCCCTGCGTGTACAGTCGTCCACATCCAAGCTTCTGGGCAGTGACAAGAATGGTGTCTTGGACTGGAAACCTTGCATGGTCGACCATGGTGCATTCTAGTTGTCCCAAGGACTCGTTCCCCCTCCCCCCCGCGGACGACTCATCATAAAGTTGAGAAATTCGGGTATAATGACCGCTCCTAGACATGACTGGCATATCAGACCTTCTTTGTCGCAGAAGGGTACTTGGGTTGAGATTGCCACTGCAGTCAAGGTTGATTGTCGCCCAAATTGCATCGCATCTACCTACAACATAGCTTACGTGTATCTTTGCATGGCATGGAATTGTAGCTGGAGGTCCTTGAGCCATGCGCTTGCAGAAGAAGGGAAGTCTTCGCTCTTAATCTGATGCTTTATATAACGACGATGCTGAAGTAACGAGGGCGCGCAGCGGTAACGCCATGAGCACGAGGGGGGAGTGGGCTGAGGGTGGCGCTGGAATGTGTGAAGTGGCGGCGCAGAGAGTTCGATAAGGGTGACGAAGAGGCAAGCTTGGAGGTGGCACGCAGGGAGTTTTCAAGAACAATTGGATGCATTGCCGGTACGTTGTGCACTGGCGTTAAATACTCAGACGAGAGTCCTACCAGGAGAGCCATCACTGGCAGGCGACTCCTGTACTACCGCAGTTGCAATACCAATGATCTCACGGGAAAGGTGAGGCAGTTATGAGACAGAAAAAAGGGCAACGTTGAGAAAGATCACGTCATACGATGTCGAAATAAGAAGGAACGTCCCGCCGGTGGACCGATGCGAGTCGCGCCGTTTCCTGTTTGGGCAAGGACCGCGCGGTCGCGCTTTTGATCTAATCTGAGTGGAGATAACACTGGGGCAGCGCTGTGGTGTACACACGGCGTTGTCTCCCATGAGCGATGATAGTAAACGAAACCTGAGTAAAAAACTGGCAAGGATAAATGAGTCTGAGATAATGAAATAACAAATTAATCATATATCCATGTGCGTGCATTATTGCACCCCTGATCATGATAACGACTCGCGCACGCTCCAGGCGTTGCCCGCGTCCAACCCCTAATGCACGAACGAGCTCAGCCCGAGTGCACCGTCAGTGCGCCCCGGGTGCTCGTGCCTTCCCTCCTCAGTCAGATTTCACCACTACCTGTAAGCTTTCGTACTGCTGCGGCACGTCTAGGTGTCCTCCAGCTGCCGCACCCCATCCTACTACCTTTGTCCACACAACATAGTACAGAATCCACAGCCTTGTCTTCTAAGGTTCCACTTTTGTTCTACGCTCACTAGCACTGGTATCAACAGCTGGGCTCTCCTTCGATATGATGCAGCGACTCGGGGCATTGGTATCCGTAGAGACTACTGGAGGGATTGCCTTGGCCACATTCGCATGCATCCAATTCTGCGGTGCCTTGCACCATTTTGGACCAGGCGTGCCAGTGGAGGGCGTCGCCCTTGGTCCGGAGGTCTTCGGATACGGTACAACTCAGCGGCTGATTGCGAGCAACCTCATTTTGTCGCGCCGTCCACGATGACGACGACTACGACGACACCAATGGAGCTCCTTGCCTCCACGTTTGATCGTAGATCTCTGCCAACGACCCACCAAGGACTCGGAATGTCGGCAAAAAGGTGGTACTGTACCCGGCTCTACGCCGGGCATTGCCGTTGCCCCTCGGAAGCTCGCCGTCTGCTGCGACTGGAATGGGACTATGCAACAGACTGAGGGTGCAGGTACGTACAGTACCGCCATGGGACCTGACTCAGAGCTGCGCATATCGTGTAGACTGCTTCCGAGGCCGGCCTAAGGATTTGATGTAGGTACAGCTGTCGCAAACGGCACCCCAGCCTGAGCGTGGTCACAGTAGCCCTGTGGTACGGGGGGGACCAGCGCAGCGGCGCCTGAACCACAAGGGCGACTTGGTTGCCCTCAGCTGATACTCAGTATGTGACTGATCTCAGCTTGACGTATTTTCGCTCCAACTCTACCTTGATATATAGGACAATATTCTTTCATGCCAAAGACTGGGCGCTTGCCACTTCCAACAGGATTTGATGTGTGAAACAAAAGGAAAAAAAAAAGGCCACGAGTCGCGTCTTGTTCACAAACCTGAGCTTGGTCTATAAGACGTTGCTAACACATGGGCATGGGACGATGCACAGGGCAAACTCGGTGCTTCCGAGATCGAGCCTGGCTGCAGGAGTCTGAGAAGCACGTACGGGTTTCTTACGGTAATGTCGCGATAAAAACGGCAATCCAACTTTTTCCCGATCTACCTGTAGGTTCTTATAGATGAACGGAGAGACAGCACCGCCTGCGATTGTAGCTCGCACGTATCTTCCCCAAGGCGGGCGCCGGGCCGCCCGCCCGCCCTCAAATTGCAAGTTGTAGATGCCTCTGCGCGATTCGTTTGACCCGGGGATCTTTCGACGCGTTGCCTTCATCGTCAAAAGTGTAAGCGCAAAGGAGGAGAAAATAGACGAGACGACGCGGCGCACCTGCGAGCTGCAACACTTCGGCACTGAGATATTCAAGAATGGCTGAGTTATAGACCGCCGCTTTCGTGCCGATCCGAACGTTATTCTGCATGCGCTGCTTCAAGTATCTGTGAGTACGGCCAGAAGGGAACTGAGAACATCCCCGCGCAAATCGATCAGCACAGATACAGTTACAGTACACGAGTGAGAAAACAGCAGGCCTGAAGACCAGCTTTCGCACTGAGAGTCTAGAAAACTTTGACCTCCGCTGTAGAGGACCCGCTAAATTTGGACTCGCGGTCCCTCCCGCCTCAAGGCAGCATGGTCTAGGATGCTGATTCGCAACTGGCAAGTCAGGATAAGATGTCCAGACATGACCAGATAGGTACAAATTACTCTACCAGGCGCAGACAGAACCTAGGTGATACGAGATTGACACAACAGCACTGCGACAGGACGAGAACTAACCGTGGTCGTTAGACGTGCGAGAGAAAGGCGAGTAAGGATGATGAGAATTCGGCACGAAGGGGCAACGGATTCAGGCTCCGCTATACCGGAAAGTCGCATATAGACCGCCACCCGCTATGCACCCTATTATGCGGTCACAAAACAGACACCATTGTTTCAAAAAACAGCATATATGTTACATACGGGCCGTGATAGAAGTTTTTAAAAATGGACATCAGTTCGTAACAAGACATTCAAACTGAGGGAATTCCTCGGCCGTTAAATGTAGCACGCTACTGAGTCCGCGACGCCAAGCATTGGCGAGACGAGCAGCACCTTTAAGCACACAAAGCAAGGAACGAAGGGCAAATACCAATGGATGAAGGGCGTACGCCGATAATCGAGAATCGCAATGAGGGACCACGTGATCGGTCATGGCAGAAGGGAGGACGAACACTTTCCGTACTCGAGAACGTGTACGCCGGAGTCGGGTCTCAAAGAAGAGTCTCAAGCAGAGCGGGGTAGAGATGCGTGTCGGAGAAGTGTACAGTGCCTGAAAAACAAAGACCATCGCCTAGACGCCGGGGCCGTGCTTCCAAGCATCTGTAATGAAGGACTCGAACTGAATGCGGCGGATAAAACGAGGACAGTCACCGAGCTGTACTGTGGTGAAGGGAGAACGCAAGGCGGGGAAATAGCTCATCCTTGAGATCTGAAGGAGTAAGAACTTCTTGACGACATAATAAAACTACTGGGAAGTTGCTGTCGATAAGGAGGTTATGTATGCTTCAGAATCGGAATATAACTCACAGTTACAGCAGCAGCAGAGGTGACAAAAGAGAGAAAATATGGATGCTGAACGCACCTCATGTTAGAATAAAAGAATTAGATGAATGCACACCGAATACATAGTGGTTCGAAGCCCCAAGGACCACATAAATAGCACTGAAAACGCTCAACAGAGAAAAACGCCAGGAAATCCTGTCGACAATGATTTTTTGGCCTTGAGGGAAGCTGGTAGATGATGGTAGCCAAGAGGAAGGTGAGATCAACGCAGAGTGCTGGACAGTGGGAGATATGCGCACCATATGCGGCCCATACGGTATGGGAATGCCCGCGTCTCCTTGCCCTGGTGTAAATGCTGGAGAGGGGGTTTCAAAGAGTGAGCCATACTAGGAGAGTAGTGGGGCGTCACCGAGTGATAGGACAACGAGGAATCAGAAGTGAGGACGAGTGGACGAGTGGCGCGAGGACGGAAAGAGAGAGAGGTTCAAAGGAACTATGAGGGGAGAAGGGACAAATGATGTGCGCGTGGATGAGTGTGGAAGATGGAAGATGGACGCGAGGACGAGGGTGGGTGATAGAAGGCGCGGCAAGGCTCGGATTGGCGTTGTTAGATCCGTCGAAGTGCTCATTTCGAGCCCAGCGGGCATTGCCACCTTATATCATGCCATGAAACGGCCTTCATCGTCGTCATCTGCAACCACTCATCGAACAGAAAAAGACGGCCAAAAAGACAAGAAAACAACGTACGGTTTCAGTTCTCTAGTTCCTCACCCTCCACTTACTACTGTATCATTATCATGATATTTGCGTTCTTGTCCTTCATGTCATAGCTGATGCCCCGCCAGTGAGTTAGATTCTGAGTTCAGGTGACTCGAAGTGGTTAGCAATTACCCTTCGCGACCAGAATCGTTTGTCCTCCTTATCCTCGAACCCACATACACACTAATTTCTCTCCCTCCCTTTCCCAGCTTCCACCGGATCCTCCGCTACCTACGTCATCCGCACCCCCTGGACTACCTTGTTCCATCGACCAGCACTCAGAAGTGGCCGCACTGCTCTATGGTAGTATCCCCTTCATCTCGCGGACCTTTTCCCATGTATGTTTTACCTGTGCCCCCGGTGATGCGAATCGTATGCATTCCTTGTTCAACACGTTCCCCTGAGCAACTGTCAGCGGTGAGGATAAGAAGGGGCGCTCGCAAGAGCGCATAGCTGGTCCGTATCCGTTATTCAGTTTCTTGCTTGTTGATGACCTTCACCTGACAGCGGAGCGTGCAGGGAACAAAGGCCCGACACAACACCTTCTGACAGTACAGCAGATGATTGAGGACAACTACCCTGTTCCTTCCTATCTTGCAGACGTTTTCAAGAAGTCAGATAGGTGGATAGAGATACAGGCGGCGACCGGTGTAGTGTCGGGAGCTCAAACAGTCTTCGCGATTGACTGCGAAATGGTGAATACGTCGCATCGCATACATAATCCCTGTTATACTGATAACGAGAACTTTCTTTAGTGCCTGACACAGCCTGAGGACAGCAAAGCGTTGACCCGGGTCTGCGTGATCAACTTTGTAACAAACAAGGTCATATATGACGAGCTGGTGAAGCCACCAAGCCCGATTATCTCACCCGGTTCGTTCACAAATTATACGTTTCGGTTCTGCTTAACCACCAACGTAGCTTCTCCGGCATAACAGCTGCCGCTCCGGAGCCTATTACCACGACGCTTGCCGACGTACAAGCGCACCTCGGCACAATAATAACCATCGACGATCCTGCTAGGTCATTCGCTCGAATCAGACCTACGCGCCCTACAAGTCACGCACCCACACTGTATTGATACCGCGCTGATATTCCACCACCCGCGCGGACGGCCGTTCAAGCCAGGGCTAGCGTGGCTGACACGCAAGTGGCTTGCCCGACGATACAGGACCGTGGGCCCGGAGGGCACGACCCTGAGGAGGATCCACGCGCGTGCGTCGATTTACTTAAAGCGGAGATTAAAAACGGTACGACTCTCGCCCATCCTCATCTTCGTCTTGATGGCCATCTGACAAGGAGGATGGCCTGACGGTTTTACGGCATAGGTCCGAGGTATTGCGAGTTTAGGACAGATTACGAGCCGATCCTTGCTCGGATCGCACGCTCGCATTCTCGTCGTCACGGTCCGAATGGGGAAAGTGCCCACACGGCGATCGTCGACCACGGTAATCCCGGCGCATGGCACGGTACATCGGCTTCGGCACCCGCCACGACGGTCCCTTGTACGAACGACACGGAGGTAGTTGATGAGGTGCTTGGCGTGCTGGACGCGCATGAATTTGTGTTTGCGCAGTTGATGGGGTTGGCGGATGCCCTGGGGTGTGCGTATTACCTCTCGCCCTTCATCACAATTACGTGCTAATTCGCCATCAGGGGTCACGCCCAAGGCAGTCGCGGACGGCCTTAAAACGGAAAATCCTGAAAACCCAAGTAGCGCCGCAGAGAAAGCGAACGACACCGGTACCCCACCGCCGGTGGCGGCGCCCGGCGGCAACGTCCTGTTCTCTGCTGTCACGAAGCTGAATGACCACCTCACGACGCTGCACGCGGCGCTCCCCGCGCGCACGGCGTTTATCCTCTTGTCGGGGCACAGCGACCCACGCACGATGTCCGCACTCGCCGCTCGGCGCGCGGAATACCAAGCGAGCCAGAATCAGAGTGGCTCCGCTGGAGGAGTGGGTGGCAGTGCGAGTGCGGTGCGATGGAGTTCCGCGGACGAGCGGGCGCTCGAGGAGGCGGTGGTCCGTACGTGGATGGGGCTGTTATTTCTTGGCATCAAGATGTAGATTTCGCATTTCTCACGGTGCTATGTCTATGTACCCCCCACGATGAAGGCGCCCAACGAATCACGCGGGAATCCGGGGTGACGGGGCATGTCTTAGAGTACAACGGGTACATGATATCTCATAAAACCGGTTATCATCAGAGCCTAGATGCATCAACCAAGTGAATGATACAGTAGATTATCGGGTCTCTTTCCCGGTCGAAATATCCGTACAGTATAAGGTCTTTTTTTGACTCTAATCTATATTCCGCTTGCAAGGCGCGGTCACAATGTATCTACATATACATGGTATTTAAGGGTGACAGGAGAGTGTGCTACTCTTGTTCGAAGGGAAATGACGGTAGGGACGGGGGTGGGCAAGGGATTCCACAGTCGTGAGGGGAAATCAAGGGCGTGCATTCTTCGAGCCTGGGCTTCCGCGGCCTGTGCGCTGTCTCGAGCGCATAGGGGCGGGTGGAGAGAAAGGTACTTT
>QLOZ01002317.1:0-13449 GCA_003314065.1 Lactarius sp. MG50 | reverse complement strand
TCCTTGGAATTCGAAGAGTGAGGATACGTGCGAATTGTAGACGGTTCGGAATTTCTCGTCGCCCCAGCTAGAAGGTTTCCGCGTCCCATCAGACCACTCATCGACGCAACATTGTATCTGCAGACAAGAAGTCCTCATCTTCAATACTCATCAAGTATCAAGTCGGTGAGAGTGAATATTACCACTGTGAGTGTAAGAGCAATAGCAGGGACGGGCATCGGAGAGAAATCCTCATGATTCACTACTCCCACATCATCCTTGTCACGGAACCAAGTAATATTGATTGCTCTTTGAATGATAGGATGGCGGTATGGGCCACGACGATTTTCACCATTTTGAACCTCCTATTTAGGTAGAGAGGTCAGTGTCATGCGAGTAGCAAACTTGAAATACGGCTGCGACAAACAGAATAAACAAAGTTCATATCTCTCAGCAGTGTTTGAGCGAGTTTTGCGTTAGAACCTATGCTACTGTGCGCATGGCTCGTGCTAAAGCCGTACATATTTTCCACAAGAGTCGCAATCCTTGGTTTCATAGCAGCGCCTAGTTGCCGCGCGTTGATGCATGCGTCCGCGAGCTGGGCACGTGTACAACGTAAGACCCGGGAAATGCCGATCACGGGGTAAATGAACGATGGATGAACCCACATCAATAACCGGCCGAAGTGGATCCGCCCTCACTGGGAGGTCTGAGTTTCCAAGATTGGCATCGATAGCTTTATCCGAGATCCTCTGAAGAGCTGTGAGAGATCTCTTTTAAGGTCAAGTGTGAGAACAACCTTAACAAACCGGAACGTTTCCTTAGCGGACTTGCGGTATTCCCGAGCCTGCAGGTATTTCGGGAAGAATTTCTTCGACTCTAACCCTTCCTTGATCTCCTCCGTACTGACTAACATTGAGCATAATAAAGTTCAAGAAAGCACTGTAGCACTTACTGCTTGATTCTGTCCTTCACAATCCTCATATCACTGGGGTCGATCTCGGACTGGTTTTCTCTAGCTAACCTGCGAGCGTCATCCAGCCGTCGATTACCCCGCTTCTCTTGGGCAGACGGTCGCTGGCTAGCCAGAAAGGTCAGTAGTCTCCACGTCAGGACGCCCGATGCGTCGAGTGGGGGGGGAGTGCTAGTGTCAGACATGAAGCTAGAACGAGTAAGGTGATGAGATCTCAGGCTTAGGGTGAAAGAGGTCGGTGGGTCAGAGCAATTTCAGCGGGGAAGATGATTAAAAGTAACCAAGCCTCGAGGCGTTATTTCCCTCGATGGTCCGTCAGAAATTATGGTCCCAGTAAAGAGCTCAAACGACGCCAGCAGAGATAAGAATTCTGAATTCTGGAAGCCACTGAGAAGGCATGGCATATGAGAAATCAACTCCGATCTCCCCCCGCATGACCCAGTTCGCAGAGTTGGGCATCGTGATGGACAGGTTAAACCGCGGGTGTCTGGAGTCTCTACCTGGGCCGTTTACGACAAGGGTAACAGATCAGCCACGGGGTGGGGTTCACGCAGGTGCCGCGCGGGGTTGGCGGGTACATTGGTCGATTACCTTTAGAAGGGAGGCGTGCGCTCGCTGGACACGGGGGGTGGCCGTAGACCTCCTCCAACACGTCCCATCCGCCGCACCATAGAAGTTGCAAATAAATACACACACACATATATATAGCATTAGGGCTTTACGTATCTATTTCATGCAGCTTTTTCTCCTTGGCCACGCAAGTATGCGTGCCGTGTTGGCAGAGTCATCGCGTGTCATGTCGTCGTCGTCGTCGTCGTCGTCGTCGCCGCCGCCGCCGCCGCCGTCACTCACTGTCGTTGGCTGCCTTGAAGCAGGGAAGAGCGACGATAGCCCGCGTAAAGGAAGATCTATCAAAGAAAGAAAAGTAAACATTCATCGAATCCCTACTCCTTCCAATAAAGGCGCTTGGAACATGAGACATTCTGTAGCCACTAAGACTAGAGGATGCAGGTTCAGTGGTGGTAGCACGATGTCGACGATAATGCACATTCAGTTGGTGAGTCCGAGTCACGCCGGTTGATCGAACGAGCGCTCAACAGTGCCACGCCACGGCGTGGCGGAGTGCCCAATTAGGCGTGTTTGTGCCTGGCGCCTGCCAACTGAACACCAACACGTCTTCATCGTTGCCCGCATAACCTCCCCTTTCTGTACCCCTACCCCTAACTTTTGAGGATTGCCCCTACCCTCAGCCCCTTGGGTAGTAGCGGTGGCTCAAGGCTCAAGCAGTGCACAAGCAATGAACAATTATTGCCCACAATCCAGACCTACGGGAGGCGAGAAATCAACTCCCACGAGATTCACGTTAATTATGTCAAGTACAGTTGCAGTGAAGACCATGAGGTGAATCTGAATTTGGTGCGCTGCCGGCACACTGCAACCAGATCTAGTAGCTTGCCCAGATAAACACACTTTACATCCCCTGTGAGCCCCCGACCTGGGCCATGGCCTTTATATATATGCCGTCTAGCACCGCCCGAGCACCCCAAGCACGTTGTTGTTTACGCTCACGCCCTCCCGGACATCCCAAGGTTCACTTACTTTTCGGGTAAAACACTCACGGCCACGGTTGAAATGAGGTTACGAATCATTGAATCATCTCCCGGCTCAGTGTGTCTGGCTCTGATGAAGGGCACTGTTAGCAGTGGCCTTCCCTCCGATATCGTCAGCTTCAGAAACCCCAGTCAATCTAACCACCAAGTTTGTGACCACTTGTGAGCCGTGCGAGCACCGAGCTGCCTTCTCGTTTGCTGCCACCTTCAGTGAAGAGCACGTGGATGTAGGGGCCTAGCCGCTGCCTTTATTGGCAGCCAACCCTCAGCCAAGCCCTAAAAACGAGGATTTTCGGCCCGACATGTGGTTATGCTCGCTTATCAAACGCCTTCACATTTGGCAATGATGAGGCTGTATTGTAAAACGGGGCATGGAACCGTGCGGCGTGCACCATATAATATCCCACCATCACTCTAGAGAGTTAGTCCTTCATTATAAGTATCGACACTCACTATTGTCCTTGTCTGCACTGCATGTCTCCACGTTCTCCTCACAACACTGATGCCTATAATGAACCCCGTGACAGACAGGCGGGGACTCTCGTCATGACAGAGCAGTGGTGGCGAGAGCGCCACGATGAAATTGCAGAACACGGTTACAAGCTTCGTCCTCGATACCATCCGAGATGGCAACCTTCTTGGCTTAGGTCGGGCAAAGACTTCTACACCGTAGAAGATGGTCAACCCACCATAGTACGTGTCGCTGCATTCTTTTTTCGCTCCTCTGCACAAGTTTGGCGACAGTTGAGGGCAGCAATGGACGCGACTCGCATCCGGGATAACCGTCAGGTCATGCTCAAGAAGGTTCTTCCTGCAGAGGGGCCGCACGAATTGAATATCAACCGGCTATTCTCGTCGCCAGAGCTTGCAAGGGTGCCCCATAATCACTGTGCGCCACTACTAGATGTCATCGAGCTACAGCGCCCCGAGACTCAGAAGTTAATGGTGTCCCCCTTCTTGCGCCCTTTTAACCAACCCCGAATGCAAACCTTTGGAGAATTTGTCGCTTTCTTCACTCAAATATGTGAAGTATGGCCTACTTTCACCCCCTGTTGTGTTTTATTCTAATATTTAGCCATTTATCGCATAGGGCCTTCGATTTATGCATGAGCGAAATGTGGCCCATCGGTATGGCTTGCAGCTTCAATTGAGGGCACCCTGAGTCTGAAAGTCATTTGTAGCGACTGCACAGCAAACAATATCATGCTCGACCCGTCCGGAATGTACCCTAATGGGTTTCATCCAACCAAAATTGGTCGAAATAGGAACTTCAAGGGTACTGCCAAGGCCTACACCAGAACCCAGCGTCCTCCAGTTTACTATTTCATTGACTTTGGTCTGTCCCGCCAGTACGCCTCACGCGATGTAACGGACGAGCCTCTACGTGGCGGAGACAAGTCGGCACCAGAGCATCGATCAGGAAGGCGTTGCAATCCATTTCACACAGACATATACTACATCGGGAACCTTGTTCGCGAAGAGTTCATGAACGTACGCGATCGCTTCTGAGCCACAAGCTCGTGCGATTGACCTCATCCTCCTTACTAGAAACGCTATGGTTTCGAGTTCATGGAGGATTTGATCGGCTCGATGACTCATGAAGATCCAGCGAGGCGGCCTCGGATCGAGGAAGTGCTCCAGAAGTTCGCTAGGATTCGGAAATCGTTGAGCAAGGCGAAGCTACGCTCCGCCATTATATCGAGAAAAGCACCTAGGCTCTTCACGATGATTAAACGAGCCAGGCATTCTGTCCGCACGGTGAAATACGTGGTGTCCCGCCGGCCCGCAATCCCGGATCTTTACACTTGATGTAGCAAAGGTCCGGTGGCCACCGCGGTCACTCGCGGTTACCCCTTCCCACGCTGGGGAGGAATCGATTAGTAAGCTGGTATCCGCCCCCTGGGTGACCTCGCCGGTTCCGTGGTATACACCCTGCGTCCTCGCACTTGAGTGATCTACCTCCCTTTATGTTCCGCTCTGACTACACGTCGCTACGAACGTTTTATAATATGCTCGTCTCATATTTCCGGGATAGGTTATATATTATATTATTTAATTTAGAAATTTCTTTCGTCTTTTGTAGTACTTAAGTAACTTATATTCATGTTGTTAACCTATCGACACTCAAATTGGGATCGTCAGATGTGGCGACCACTACTTGTCCCGTGACTTGCTCATCATGTGACCTCTGTCCCTGCTCCTCGGAGTCATTCCCTATTCCAACGCTGAGAACTTTCAACGAGTCAAGATGCTGCGTGTATGCCTCCCTATAGTGTTCATAGGTGAACTAGACCTCGTTCTAGTCCAGGCTCCTCTAGGCCCCTCTATCCATTCGTTGAGGCAACACCCGACCTTTTAGTGTTATGAAAACAGAAGTAAGCTTCGCTTATGGTCGATCATCTGAGTCCCCGCTACGGCGGTCGCCAAACCAGATAACACGTTAACCGCCTGTTGTAATAGGATGGCGATATGGCAGCCCGTTTTCCCCGTTGATGAAAGCTAAATCTGTCTTGAGATCCGCGCACGTTCAGTATTCCCGCCCAAGCTCTCTTCCGCACTGCCTGTATCAAACTCGTAGGATCTTCGCTTTCACATCAGCACGAAATCATGGGCCAGCGCCTGAGAGTTGTTTGATCGCGTTAGCTGGGCCAAGGGTGCGGAGTTGAACGGAAGCGCACCCTCTCAGCGAGATCACCCGGGGAGTAAGTCGGGTGCCGGTCTTGTTGCACGCCACGGGCCACACAGATTTCACCCAGCTCGACTCCTGCTCAGGGGTTGGGAAGGAATCCTTGCAACTGAGGTAGCATCGATAGGTAGTGTCAGCTGTATCGATGGTGGGCTGGAGTTGAGTGTCTGGTACGAGGCCGCGGAGAATTCGGCGTCTCTAGCTCGGCCAGAGATTCGAGCAACCCGCTAAGCCACTTTCCATAGATATTCCTACGGAACTGTGAATACCTTGACGATGTGGAGCGTCTCTTCAGCATATCGACGATACGCTCGTGCATGGGACATCCTAGGAGGGCCCCTCTTGAGTCCAGCCCAACTCTCATGTTGGTTGCCCTTAGCATGAGCAGATGAGCATGGGACGCGATCCATGGTGGTGAACTGATGCATATCGTGATTCGATTTTGAAGAGAGTCCGTATCGTCACCAGGGATCACATGCTTCCACTGATCCCGAAGGCTACGAGCATGGTCCAAGCTTTCGTCACCTCTTCTCGCTTGTTCAGATAGGAGGTGTTTGGCCATTATATGGTTGGTATGAGGACTGGGTATTAGAAGGAACTGCCAGGGAGGAAAGTTGATCTATTGCGTAGCACGGCCACTACAGCCGGGTACCACAGGCATGGAGTGCAGCATCTTGTGACAAAATCCGAGATACCACTCATTAGAACGTCATCTAAGAAGCCGTGAGGCGTAGGGCCCCAGAATACAACATGATGGTGCCCGGTCAGAGGTGAAGCCCTTGCAGGGTGGAGTTGCCAGTGTGTCTAGGCCCAGCTGGGCAAAGTTTGCATCATAGGTGACTAGAGTGGAAGCTCGTCACACGACGCCGCCTTTACGAGGAATGAAAACAGGAAATGCCAGTGATCACCGACTGGATTAGCCTGAGTCCCACAACCGTTAGTATTCGATGAGCCGGTCACCAGTAGTCTGGTTACTAGTATCCTATCCTGGAGTACACGGCGATAAACAGAGCCAGACCGAATCAGGAAAGCTGCCGGTACCGATGCCAAATGCCGGGTCATATCATATTGAAAGCGCCCACTATGAGGAAACAGTAAGTTATCATATTCTGTTCTCACTGGCAGATATATGCCGTGACAGATATGCGTCCTGACTTTCCCCGGAGTCCCCTCCAGAGCCGCAGCCCCCACCACCCTGTCCGCCACACCCATCCGTCGTTTCTGGTACAATCCCTGCTTTATGAGCAGAAATGGAATCGGATCCTGGAGAACCTCACAGGGAAATTGGCGGCCTGTTCAGTAGCGAGACATGGTGGAGGGGTTGTTATCGTGCTATCGGGGAGCATGGGTACAGGCTTCGCTCTCGTTATAATCCCGACTGGCAACCGTCTTGGAAGACCTCGGGTAAAGATTTCTTCGACACGGAAGATGGACAGGCCACCCTTGTACGTATCATTTGGTTGTTCCCTTCAGTTCTGACGACTTGCGTTAGCTACGGGCTGCAATGGATGCGATACGCGTACAGGATAACAAACAAGTCATGCTCAAGAAAGTTCTTCCCGAAGAAGGTCCTCATGAACTCTACATCACACAACTGTTCTCTTCACCGGGGCTCAGGGACGACCCTAGTAATCATTGTGTCCCGTTACTCGACCTTATCGAACTGTCCCAAGACGGTGGGAAATTAATGGTTATGCCCTTCCTTCGTCCCTTCAATAATCCTCGTTTCCAAACATATGGAGAATTCGTCGCCTTCTTTATGCAGATATGCGAGGTTGGATCGGACGTCATTCGAGCATAGACGGCAGATGAAGTCTGATATATTCTGCGCAGGGTCTCAAATTCATGCACCAGCGGAACGTTGCCCACAGGTGGGAGTGATGCCTCCGTAGAGGAAACCCTCGCTCAGAGCTTTTTTTCAGAGACTGTACGGCAAATAACATCATGCTTGATCCCTCTGGGATGTATCCAGAAGGTTATCATCCCACACAAATCAACCGGCGCCTGGATTTCAAGGGAAGAGCCAAACGATACACGCGGACGGATCGACCTCCCCGATATTACTTGATTGACTTTGGATTATCCCGTCGATATCCCTCACGAAATGTATCTGACGAACCATTGCGCGGTGGTGATAGGTCGGCCCCTGAGCATAACCGCGGAGGGTGGTGTAATCCGTTTTGTACCGACATCTACTACCTTGGCAATCTCGTTCGCAATAGCTTTATGAGGGTAAGTGTGACATCTTCAGCTAATTCAGGAGGCTGACCGGATGTTGTAGAAGTACAATGGCTTTGAGTTCATGCAGAAGTTAGTTGACGCCATGACGGACCCAGACCCAGAGAAGCGTCCCGTGATCGAGGAAGTTGTCGAGAAATTTGACAACATTCGCGGCTCCTTGAGTATGATCAAGCTTCGCTCCACAATCACGCGTAAGAAGGACCCTAGATTATTCACTACGTTCCGACATGCCAGGCAGCTGACCCGCACAGCGATGTATATTATCGACAGGAGACCTGCTGTCCCTATGCCCTGATATGACTTACCGTTCTTGGGTTCTTACTATGCGACTTGCAACTTTTGTCTTTTGTAGTTAGCTATTACTGGGGCGCAATCGGAGCAAAAGAATTCAGAATATCATTGCAAGGATCATAACTGCTCGGGTGCATATTATGTAGATGGGAACGTGTTTGTCGTAAGGGTCTTTTCACACAACAACATGAGGCTGGTGCATGTCGAATGTCATACCGATCGGTTAATACGGCTATCAACCTGCCGAGACCACGGACGTGGTGTGTGATTTGGGATATAGGAAGGACTCTTCGGGGAAGTCGAAAGGGTTATGCTAGCTGGAGCCGATGGAGAGGGGTCGCACCCCCAAGGACTCGTCGAACGGTTCAACCCAGGTTACTCTACATACGTACAGGATCCGCTTTATGCTTTATGAACTACTTGTCCCGTGACTTCCTCGTCATGTGACCTCTGTCCGGGTCCTTCCCTATCCGAGTCATGATCCTATTCCACCGGGAGGTCGTCGCGTCGCGGGTGTCAGAGGGGGTGTGGGAAGCGAAGGTACTGCAAGTGTGCCATTGATGGATTGCTTGTTTTGGCTAAATGAGTCGATCGAAAGTTGACTCGGAACTATGTGGACGTTGTACGGAGGAAGTACTTGAGACGATCGATTGTTGGAAGATGGTGGAGGTAATACAAGACCAGAAACGATTCGCTCCGCAGCTGCGGGCGCCTGCGCAGTCGCTGGCAGGGCCGCAGGGAAGACCATCGTGATCGGAGATATCGCCTCGTGGTACGAAGCGGCACCCCCCGACTCGGAGTCAGGGTCAGTTCCCAGGGTTGCACGTTCACGTTGGCGTTCGATAGACCCATCCGACCCATCATCCCACATCCGCGTCTTGACTGCACTCTCCTGGGTGACCAGCTGCGGGAGAATTTAGGCACCCTTGGAAGTGGGTAGCTGTACAACGAACCTGGACGGTTTGCAGAGTCTCTTGCGCCTTGCCGAGGTAGAGGCGAGACTGCTGCGATCGATTGACCACGTTCTTTGTCTCCATGCCGTACCGGAAATCTCTCGCGCTTTCGGTTACGATGTTCAATGCTAATGGGTCAAGGAATGTGATAAACGATCAGCCCACCTCGTTAGCAAACTCCGTGCCATGTAATAATTGTCTTGGTCTGTAACATCCTTACATTGCTCGAGTAGCTCGTCAGCTTCTTTAAGCAGCTTGTCCCCCCGTTTGGCCTTTTCAGATGGCCGCAGGTCTTGCAAGATGTGCATGGTCCTCTGAGGTGACTAAGAGCAAGGTCACTGTTGGCCTTATGTATTGAGGACGTGATAGATAGCCAACTATGTACACTTCTTTCTAGGCCATTCGGAGATGAGGCCCGGGTCTTCATGTAACAATGGAGCAAAAAAGGCGGGACAAAACCACATATCACGTATCAACGAAAAGTTCCAAATGCGCCCACACCAGTGGTCTCCATCCAATCTGGCTAAGTTCAGGTTGGACGTCCTCATGTTCAACACGTTCCTAAGAACTGCTAGCATTTCACGAAGCCACCGAGCGCCCGAATTTCGAAAGTCGAAAGCAGGTTTGCGAGACCAGACAACTGGCTAGATAGTCTTTCAGGGTGGCGCAGTGCTGTACGTGAAAGCCAGGCGTTGGTTGATAGGCCCTTTGGGTTAGGATACTTGGGTGACTGCGAGACGATGACCATAGCGCGCGAGACCGAAGGGACAGGTACTGCCGTAAGTGACGTACACAGTAGGGAATTGCGCCGCACCTTCCCGTACATACATATATGAGCTCGGATATATGTAGTACTGTACTCGGAGGCGACCGTGACTCATTGATCCAGCCGACCGGATGCATATATTCAAAAGTGTATACAGTATAAGTCCGTGAAGATCAGTAACAATTATACATGCACTGTACAGTACAGTACTACTACAGTACTGTGATAGTGATGTAGTTCCCAAGATGGCTTGAATATCCCAGCATCCCCGTTGTACCCCAGGCCTGTCAACAAGGCCCAGAAAGGGGAATATTAACTTGAATGCGTGCTAGATCGTCGAGTTCAAGCGCAATCTCGTGGCGCGGAGTCACGGGGATGCGTTTAGAACGATCATTGCAACGGTCGCGTCCTAGTCAGAGTACATCCTCCATACCAAACCAGAGAGGCAAAGACCGGGTAAAAAAACCGTGTAAGAACAAGTCTAGATTTTGGGGGATATGAGGAATGCGAAAGGTCTGACACTCATGGTGAAGGGTAGCGCCGTTACTTTTGGCTGAAAACGGGTCTCACATAGTACTAGAAACTAGTCAAGAATTCGGATGATAAAACCCCTCAGGTGGCTGATGCTTCAGTTGTTCCTCGGGCCACCGTGACGGGGATCCGCGTTGCTTCGCTCGGAAATAGCCTGAGCACAGGTAGCCCAAGTACCACAACTCTAGCAACTTAATGCAAAACGCAGTTCGGAAGCATCTCTGCATCATAGCGTGCAGACATCAAGTGTGCTGTTGACTAGTACTACGACCCACTGGCATAGAAGCAAAACCGGAATAGACGATATGGCCTGATGCATGAGGGTATTTTCAAAGTTATTGACACGATAAGTGCTTATAGACCTTACCTATCCTAGGCCGTAACAAAACACGCACACAAAACATGCACACGATGATTTATAAGTTGCTACGCAGGTCACGCGACATCTCACTTGGCGACCCATACTGCGAGCTCGCATTAAAGCAGGCAATTTTTAATTATTTGTCAGATTCCACCTCAGCATCACCAATATCCACTGTACCATCAAGTTAATGTAGTTGCCGAGTTAGGCGTTCACTGGCAAGCCATTTAGTCCAAGTTCGGGCCGCGAAGCCACGCTGGCGGTCACTGACACGCATTCGCCTGGGCATGCGGGCTTCGAGTTCGCAAGGCCACTACCAACCCCTTTGAGGCCTTCTTGTCTTTTACTTCTGGCTGGTTCACCCCACTGCCTCCTACAATACGCATGTCGTTACCTTCGCCAGAGATCAATGTAGCGCATGACACGCCCAACACAAGACGGATAGGGACACTGGTAAAGAGCGAGGAGTGGTGGCGAGACCGCTACAACGACATTGCAGCACACGGGTACAGACTTCGTCCTCGATACGACCCTCATTGGGAGCCGTCCTGGATCAACTCAAGGAAGGATTTCTACTCGGCAGAGGACGGCCAAGCTACAATTGTAAGATTTGTCATATTCCTCTTAGTCTCCCAACTCAAGGGTTTGCTTCAAGTCGCGAGCTGTGATGGATGCCGTGCGGTCGCGAGATGACGTCCCAGTCATGTTCAAGAAGGTGTTGCCAGAGGAAGGGCCCCATGAACTCACGATCACCCAGAAATTTTCGTCTCCAGAATTTGCCGGGGACCCTCGCAATCATTGTGTACCACTCCTAGACGTCGTGGAACTGGAAAGCCCGGGGTCTCCTGAGTTGATGGTGTTCCCGCTTCTGCGCCCTTTCAACCGTCCTCGCTTCCAAACCTTTGGCGAGTTTGTCGCCTTCTTTGCTCAGATATGCGAGGTGACAATAATTCATGTATGTACATCCGAGCCATGGTGATGTTGAATAATTTTTGCAAGGGTATCCAATTTATGCATCAGCAAAACGTAGCTCATCGGTATGGCTCATTCCTTCTCTCGGGACGATGTAAATTTGACAGTTTATTGAGCGACTGCACGGCGAACAACATAATGTTCGATCCATCTGGAATGTACCCGGTCGGGTTTCACCCGGTCAAGATCGACCTGAATAAGAATTTTCGAGGCAAAGCGACTGCCTACACTAGAACCGAGCGTCCTCCCCGTTACTTTCTCATCGACTTTGGTTTGTCCCGCCAGTATACCACGCGGGAGGTCGTAGATGAGCCGCTACGTGGCGGGGATAAGTCAGCACCTGAACACCAGCAGTTGGGAAGGCCGTGTAACCCATTCCATACGGACATTTATTACATCGGGAGCTTAGTACGCAATGAGTTCATGAGGGTAGGTGATCAGATCAGAGGATCCAGCATTTAACCTCATTTTACTTTAGAAATACCACGGCTTCAAGTTCATGGAGGGTCTGGTCAACGACATGACGGTTAACATTCCAGAGAATCGTCCTCCTATCGAAGAGGTCGTTAGGCGTTTCGCTTCCATCCGAGGGTCCTTAAGCAACACCAAACTACGCTCCGCGATGACCTCGAAAAAATCGCACAGAATAGTGCGCGGAGGTGTACAGGCAAGACAGCTCGTTCGCACGGTTCGGTACATCCTCTCGAAGAAGTCTGCCATTCCAGATCCATGACTTGTTCAAGCACTTTACGTCTCATATCTTCTGTCCGCAGTAATTATCCTGCCCAAGGATGCGGGAGTAGGGTAGCCTTGGTAAAACCACTATTTTCTCTGGGCGAGGTGGATAGTCCCAGGCAGGCGGGGTAGTTTCTACTCCTCTATTTAGGACTGTGTTTGTGTTTCTTCGCATCGAGACTTACTATGTTTGACGTATTATCCTGTAAGGTCTGCATATCTGCTGCCCCTGGAATCGCACGTTTTGTACCCTTCGCGCTTCAAATCGCTAACCTTGGTGATGTCGCAACGACCCTCGCACCTCGGTGCGCCACCAAGCCTATCGCTTCCGCGCCCTCTGCCCCGTTCGCGTGCATAATGCCACCACCTGTCTCACTCATATATTTGTTTCTCTTTAGATTACCTTGCTGTGCCGCCTCGCGCACCGCTTAGACTTTACGCCTCGGCCAGCTATGTGCCTCACATTCACTTTGTCCTCATCCCTTTTGGGCATGTTTCTTTCATTTCTCTATCGCTCCCTGCCAGTGTGCACAGGCTGTAGCGGCGTCCCATGGTGAACTACTGAGGGGGCACCCCCTTTCATAAATCTTGTGTTACTTGCTCTGCATGGTCCTGGGCCCTCGTCTCGACTCGTCTGTGTTCCCTCTGTGCTACTCTACCTGTCTGCGCGGGCATCGTGCCCTTTCTCTTTCCCAGTGTCTCACTTCCGATATCCAATTCTTACTTTCCCATCTTTCCTCTTCGTGTCCGCTCAATTCGTACGATTACTCTTCACCCCGTACTCTACGATTTTGCCCACGCGTAGCTATTATTCTCTGGTGTATTTAAAGCTCTCTGTTCTGTGGAATAGAAGAGCAAGCAAGCAAGGCAGGGCTTTAGAGCTGTTTGCGAGCCCACATCCCTACTCCTCATTTCTGTCTAATTTCTCTTCGCGTGCCTCAACTTCTTACAATCGCCTTCGGCTTGGAGCCTATTCCTCCGAGTCGCCATAGCGCCTCCCTCTCTGCCCTCTCACTCCCGCCAAACTCACCAGCGTGTTCCACCGCATGCACAATCCTAGCACCGTGAAGGTGCCTCGGGTCGGCGTCCATCAGGACTTGGTACAGGTTCGCATTGTGTAAGCCCTCACATCTCATGTCTGGTGAATCACGCTCTATGACTGCCGGGAGCGTTGGTCTAACGCTTCACGGCCGCACACCACAATGCGGGTGCTTTCACGAAGACACAATACTTACACCCCTGAGGTGATACAATTGGTGGACATAGTAAACAATAGGTAACTAAGGTTGTACGCGTGCCTGACGGAGTCGGTTGCCAGACACCGGTGTGGGAACGTCGAAAGACAAAGACA
>QLOZ01002311.1:0-46199 GCA_003314065.1 Lactarius sp. MG50 | reverse complement strand
GGCCTGCAGACCGGGGAGGAGATCGTGGCACGCCTCAATGCCACGATCGCGGAAATCATCGACACCATTGACGACGAAGACACCCGCATCACCGTCATCGACGCCACCACCTCCCTACGCACCAGCATTGAGCAGGACGAAGGTCCTGGAACCCCAGAATGGAGGAAGAGGATGGAGGAGGACTGCTGGTGCCCCCTTGCTGCGATAGACCTGGAGGCAGCAACTGAAGGGGCAACTGAAGCTGACCACCCAGGACACCCCTTCCGCGTCAACTCCCCTACCTCCCCCTGGTACTGGTCGGAGCGTATCCAGGATGGCTCAGGCCACCTAGTCGTCCCCAAGTACGTCGCATTCATGTTTAGTGCGAAGGACCCCATCATCATGGCCACCATGGGCCAAAACAAAGTCACCTACACCTTCCCACTCCGTGCGCGCCCCGTCCCAGAGAACTCCTATCGCCCACTCCCCCAGCTCACCCCTCGCCAGGTCTCCATCTTCGCTGATGAAGGTGGCGACACTGGCGCCTTCTACAGACATGTGGACGACGCCCTCAAAGCACTGGGGGACCCATACATGATAGGGGAAGTGGAACGCCTGCGCGTTGCGGAAATGGCGATTGATTCGCACGCGGTGGACATCGAGATGGAGAAGAGGCGTATGGCGGAATCCAAGAGACTCCTGGACTATCACTCAAGGAGGCTGAGCTACCACAAGGGCCAGAGACATCAGGCGGTGCGACGCCTTTCCGCTGCAGACGCCTACAACGTCCTCTACCCCTTCATGACCAGCGTACACACCCCCCTCGACACTCCTGAGGACCAAGTCCTCAACTACTGCCCCGACCCCCGCCTGCGCGAGGCCCTGAGGAAAGCAGGGGAAGGCTACACCCAACGCCCCGAAGAGCGCACCCTCTCAGCACGCATCTTCGGGCACCCACCACCTCCTGGCCCCTACTCCCTCATCGCACGCCTCTCTAGAGCGAGGGGACACAGCCCCGACCTCACCTACCCCATCCTCGACCCCATCGACCCCGCGCCTACCCCTGCTGACCCCACCATCTCTGATGGCTATGACGCCCAGGCCATGAACGCTTATGACTGGACTGACCAGGGTAGTAACTGAGGGCAGTCACTGGCCTTAGGAGGGGGATGATGTCACGTTCAGTGGACTTGTACGCTTCATTTCTACTTTTTACATATGCCTACCGCTTCGCGCTTCGACTCACAGTGGCATCCTCCTTCCTTGTTGTCCACAAGGAGGGGCGATACCACTATCTGCTTGACTCTATGGACTGCCGGGCCCCTACGGCCCGTGACTCCGCTCTCACGTCTCGCCGCTGTACCATTACTTACCACCCGGTCTGACAGACCGCCTGGACCGACGCGCAGCCACTAGTGCTACATTTGCACGCCTCTGCGCATGCGCTGTCCAGACATCTTATTGGCTCACGCTTCTATGACTTGCTCACTGTACCATGACTCCTGATGACTCGGACTGCTTAGTAGTGTCCTAGGGACACTATGACTTGCTATGACTCACTGTGACTCACACCACTTGTACTTATATCGCGTCGCTTCACTTAGAGCAGACCTTAAGTCTGTTCTCTTGTAATCTAAACCAAGTGAACGGTCTTGTGTCCTATCTTGTGAACCATCGCTCCTCTGGCTGATTGCCAGACTTCGTGCCCTTAGAAGTATCAACGCTTGATGCTTAAGAAGGGGAAGGGACTTAGTATCAGACGTCACAAAAGCACTCCAGCCAGGGAGAGGTACGCAGACCTCTTGCCGCTCTCGCGACCACAGTCCCCTTCATCGCCTACGCCCCCTCCATCGCCTGTGGAGGTACGCCCAGACCGTGGGCGTGACAGCAGGGGTATGAAGAAGAAGAAGAAATTGTCACCATCCCCACACCTGCTGGCCCAGCGACCCCAGACACCATTCTCAAAGCGATGGCCGCTCTCAATGACGATGATTATAACAAGATGGGACAGATGTGGGAGAATCAGGGTTTTCCAAACGCCTGAATACGTCGGCCAGTATTCGGGCCATGTTTTGTCGCGATGTGTACCTACCAAGAATCAAATCCATGCGTATCCCAGCTCAGTTACACACATCGACAGTCAAGGCCGCACTCCCTGCCTTCTTAGACAGTGGAGCAACAGAAAACTTCGTTAGTCCAGCATTTATTAAACAACACAGACTCGCCACACTACCCCTCAGACGTCCAAGGAAACTACGCAACGCAGATGGGAGTAAGAACAGTATCGGGGAACTCACCAGGTTCACGGAGCTAGAGGTCTTCACTGGGAAAGACAGCCATGTGCACCGCTTCTATGTCGCAGAACTAGGAGGAGACGATCTAATCCTTGGATATCCCTGGCTTGCTGCCACTAACCCACACATAGACTGGGCCAAAGGCACACTGGATGCAGAAGTCATTATACGCACACCAGAAGCATCCCTCATAGAGCCCACACTCCCTGTGCGCGTCGCCGGTTTCCACACTGAAATCCCACCATGCCCGCCACTCCTGGAGCCAGGAGATGAGCTCATCGTGCGACTATGCAAGACCACTGTCTCCCAACGCATTGCCGAGGAAGCACAGTCCACAGAAACAAGAACATGGGACCAGATAGTACCCGTGCACTACCACCGCTTCTGCAAAGTGTTCAGTGAACAGGCAGCTCAACGCTTCCCAGGTTCACGCCCATGGGACCATGCTATTGACCTCAAACCAGACGCACCCACAAACTTTGACTGCAAAATATACCCACTCAACCCTAAGGAGCAAATATTCCTACGCCAATGGACCAAGGAGAATGAATCGCAAGGCCTTATCAAACCGTCAAAGTCAGAGTACGCATTCCCAGTCTTCTTTGTCAAGAAAAAGAACAGGGAACTACGCCTGGTAATCGACTATCGGAAACTCAATGCTGTCACTGTCCGCAACCGCTACCCACTCCCCCTCATCCCAGAGCTCATTGATAGGGTGAGAGGGCACGCACTTTTCACCAAGATGGACATTAGATGGGGCTACAACAACATCCGCATACGCGAGGGGGACCAATGGAAGGCCGCCTTCAAGACAAACCTTGGACTGTTCGAACCAATGGTCATGTTCTTCGGCCTCACCAATTCCCCAGCGACATTCCAGACTATGATGAACCAAATATTCAAGGAACTTATTGACGGAGGATACGTGACAGTATACATGGACGACATCCTCGTACACACACCATTGGACTATACATTACATCGACGCATCACCACTCAAGTCTTGGAAGTTCTCCTCCAACACGACCTCTATCTACGACCGGCCAAATGTCTCTTCGAAGTCACCACAGTAGAATACCTAGGCATTATACTTGAGAAAGACCGCCTTCGCATGGACCCCATCAAAGTCAAAGCAATCCTGGAATGGCCAGTCCCCAAATGTGTATGTGACGTACGCGCCTTCATCGGCTTCGCCCTCTTCTACCGCTGATGGATCCCCAAGTTCAGCGAGAAGGCACGCCCCATGAATGAACTCACGCACAAGGATACTCCCTGGGAATGGACAGAGGAACGACAAGCTGCCTTCGAGGCCCTCAAGAACAGTGTAGCCTCCGCACCAGTGCTACAACAACCAGACTTCAGCAAACAATTCTATGTAGACACGGACGCGTCTCAGCATGCATTGGGAGCAGTACTACAGCAAATGGATGAACAGAATCGCTTACACCCCATCGCGTTCCACTCGAAGACTTTCGACGCCACACAACGCAACTGGGACGTTGCCGATAGAGAAGCTTTTGCAATATTAGATGCTCTACGCACCTGGAAGGCATACCTCGCAAGCAGTGAACATAAAGTCATCATCCGCACAGACCATCGCAACCTACAGTACTTCCTGCGCCCACAAAACCTCAACCGCCATCAAGCTAGATGGTCGCCAGAGCTCCAAGAATACGATTTCAAACTTGTGCACATCCCGGGCAAACAACACATCCCTGCAGACTTCCTTTCACGACCCCCAGGAGATAAAGGAGAGCATGACAACGAGAATATCACTCTGTTCCCCCCCGAACGCGTCGCGACACTTCAATTCGCTGCATTTCCACCAGAGTTGGAAGCACGCAGACAGATCCTCCAATGCTATCACGACCACCCACTCGCGGGACATCCAGGAGTGAAGAACACACTCGCACTATTGCACAGACACTATGAAGAAGGGAAGGAACTTGAGCAATTCACCAAAGAGTACGTACAAGGGTGCGCCAAATGTCAAGAGACCAAGGTGCGCACTACGCAACCCAGGGCGGCACTATTCCCCATCGACGTTCCTGCAGAAGAGGGACCCTTCCAGAGTGTATCCATGGATTTGATCACAGACCTTCCCCTGTCCGCAGGGCACAATGCCATCCTCACCATCATCGACCAAGGCTGCTCCAAAGCAGCACGCTTCCTCCCCTGCTCTACCACCATCACATGCGAAGGGGTGGCCACCCTGTACTTCCGTCACATCGTACCTTGGTTCGGACTACCAAGATGCATCATTTCAGATCGCGACCCTAGATTCACATCACACTTTGCGCGCGCACTGACAAAGAGCATACACGCTAAGCAGAACATCAGCACTGCATTCCACCCCAGGACAGATGGCCAAAGTGAACGCGCCAATCAACAAGTAGAACAATACCTACGCCTCTGGGTTCCAGACCAACAAGACCAGTGGGCTTACTATCTTCCCATGGCAGAATTTGTGTTCAACTCCTGGCCACACGATTGCACCAAACTCACCGCGCATGAGCTCCTCTTTGGCTACCAACCCCAGTGTACTATCGACAACGACCCCACAGACCCACCAGCAGTGCAAGATCGCCTCACACACATCACTAACGCGAGAAAGCGTGCACAAGCACTCTTGAATGCGCCACCAAAGACAGTAACACCACGGTTTCAGAAGAATCAAAAGGTCTGGCTAGAAGGACGCCACATCAAAACCTATTATCCCAGTACTAAGCTAGCGCCCAAACGCTTTGGCCCATTCAAAATCACATCAGTCATCTCCCCAGTAGCTTACCAACTCGAGTTGCCACCATCATGGACAATTCATAATGTGTTTCACGTCGATCTTTTGACGCCTTACCAAGAAACAAGCGCTCATGGACCCAATTATACACACCCCCCACCAGAAATCATTGAAGGAGCACCAGAATGGGAAGTTGAGCGCATCATGGGAGAGCGCTATTGGGGCAGAGAGTGCGAACACCAATACCTAATCAAGTGGAGAAACTACCCACACGCTGACAACACCTGGGAACCAGCTACAGGTGTATTCGCACCGGACTTAGTCAGGGAATTTCATCAGAAGACCAAGGCACATCGGGGCGCTGTGAGACCTAGGAGGAGGGTGAAACCCAGGGACGCTCGCCTGGCTTGCATATCCCCAAATTTTCTGAGCGGTGGCCCCCAAGCACCACCAGCACCAACCTTGCCCAGTCTACCGACGTTCTCGCCTGTGAGAAGGGCTGTGCCATCACCTGTGCCTCCCAGTCCACCAACGCCACTTCGCTCAGCATCGTCAGCGTTGCTTCGTCTCTCTGCGGTCCCCGGCTACCCTGAGACCCTGTACCAGTCCTGCACACCTTCCCGCTCTAAAGCACCGGCCCCATCTGTAAACCGGGCTAAGACCGAAATGGCATGTAACAAGACAGCATATAAAACTGCCAAGAAACACCCCAATTCTTTCTCTGCATCCTACCCTCCTGCCTTCCTCGCAACTGTGGCTTCAGTACACCCCTCTGCTTTCCGCTACTCGTCTTCTCCACAACACTTTCACCCCTACACAAAGCACACTGCGGCCCGTCACCCTCGTCGTCATCCTCCTGCTTTCATGTCTTCCTCGTCTGTTGCTTCCTCCGCGCCTGGTTCCCCAATCTACCAAGGGGACTACACAGAGTTCGCCGCCGCGCTGAATGTCCCTCCACTTGTGTCTCGTCCTGCCTCCCCCATGTCTGACGTCGAGCTCCCCCCAGTCGAAACACTGGATGTCCTTGCCGCTGATCCCACCACCACTTCCACTCCTGCCGCTCACACCCCCGTCTTCACCCCTACCCTTGGCCTCATCCTCCTGGACCAGGAAAGCCGCGAACTCCCCTGGGGCGACTCTGAACCAGAGGGACCCTCCTTCGCCATCGACATGTGTGGCCTACAGACTGGGGAAGAGATTGTGGCACGCCTCAATGCCACGATCGCGGAAATCATTGACACCATCGACGATGAGGACACCCACATCACTGTCATCGATGCCACCACCTCCCTACGAACCAGCATCGAGCAGGATGAAGGTCCTGGAACCCCAGAGTGGAGGAAGAGGATGGAGGAGGACTGCTGGTGCCCCCTTGCAGCCATCAATTTGGATGTGGTGAATGAGGGGGCCGTTGAAGCTGACCATCCAGGGCACCCCTTCCGCGTGAACTCCCCCTCTTCCCCCTGGTACTACTCACAATGCATCCAGGATGGCTCAGGCCACCTAGTCGTTCCCAAATACGTCGCCTTCATGTTCACTGCGAAGGACCCCGTTCTCATGGCCACCATGGGCCAGAATAAAGTCACCTACACCTTCCCACTCCGCGCACGCCCTGTCCCCGAAAATTCTTATCGCCCACTTCCCCAGCTCACCCCTCGCCAGGTCTCCATCTTCGCTGATGAAGGTGGCGACACTGGCGCCTTCTACAGACATGTGGATGACGCCCTCAAAGCCCTGGGGGATCCATACTTGATAGGGGAAGTGGAGCGCCTACGCGTCACGGAGATGGCCATAGACTCACATGCAGTGGACATCGAGATGGAAAAGAGGCGCATGGCCGAGTCCAAGAGGCTCCTGGAGTACCACTCGAGGCGCCTGAGCTATCACAAGGGCCAGAGGCACCAGGCAGTGGCACGCCTTTCAGCCGTGGACGCTTACAACGTCCTTTACCCTTACATGACCAGCGCGCATGCCCCCCTCGACACTCCTGAGGATCAAGTCCTCAACTACTGCCCTGACTCCCACCTGTGCGAAGCCCTGCGTAAGGCTGGGGAAGGCTACACCCAGCGCCCTGAGGAGCGCACCCTATCAGCACGTATCTTCGGCCGTCCACCACCCCCTGGCCCTTACTCCCTCATCGCACGCCTTTCCAGAGCGAGGGGACACAGCCCTGACCTCGCCTACCCCATTCTCGACCCTGTGCCTACCCCTGCTGACCCCACCATCTCCGATGGCTACGATGCGCAGGCCATGGACGCTTATGACTGGACTGACCAGGGTAGTAACTGAGGGCAGTCACTGACCTTAGGAGGGGGATGATGTTACGCTCAGTGGACTTGTACGCTTCATTTTTACCCTTACGCTATGCCTACCACTCCGCGCTTCGGCTGACAGTAGCATCGTCCTTCCTTGTTGTTCACAAGGAGGTGCGGCGCTACTATTTACTTGACTCTATGGACTGCTGGGCCCCTATGGCCCGAGATCCCGCTTTCACGTCCTGTCACTGTACTACTTACTTACCACCGGGTCTGACAGACCGTCTGGACCGGCGCGTGGCCACTAGTGCTACATTTGCACGCCTCTGCGCATGCGCTGCCTTGGTGGCTCGCTGACTCGTTTCATATGACTCCTCTACTGTACCATGACTCACGATGACTCGGACTGCTTAGTAGTGTCCTAGGGACACTATGACTCATACTGACTCGCTATGACTCACACCCACTGTACTTATATCGCGTCGCCTTGCTTAGAGCAGACCTTAAGTCTGTTCTCTTGTAATCTCAGACTTGTGAACCGTCACTTGTGCTCCTCTCTTGTGAACCCTCGTTCCTCAGGCCTATTGCCTGACTTCGCTCAGATTCCCCTCGTCTATGATCAAGGGGAAGGGACTTAAGTTCAAGCGCACACGCAGCACTCCAGCCAGGGAGAGGTACTCAGAACTCTTGCCCCTATCGTGCCCTCAGTCCCCAAGCTCAGCAGCTTCGCCGACGCCCCCTCCATCGCCGTTGGAGGTACGCCCAGGTAGTGGGCGTGACAGACAACCTCCTCCAACTTCCGACTAATCATCGATGCCGCCTTAGACAACTACAAAGAGCAGACGGGAATAGACCTGACTATGAATGAACTCAATGACAAGTTCCAGCACCCTCATGGCGTCCTTGAAATATTCCAGGAGCGAGAGAAGCAATTTAAGAACCGTCGAAATTGAAATCGGAAACTCATAAATCTCCTCAAGCCCGCAGTGCAGATCCTTCATGTGCTTTCTGGCACTCTTGGCGAGGCGATTACCCTTGTGAGCTTCACCAACTTTCTACCTTCTGCGTGATTCTTTAACAGTAACCTATTCAGGCCCCATTTCCACCAGCAAAGGCGATATTTGTCGGCATTGATGTCCTTCTCGCAGTATGTCACAGTTATCGTCTTCGCCCACCCTCTGACGTGTCGGTATCTCAGGCTGCCAGTGGTGTAAGTTCAAGTTACGACGCACTCGAAGACCTCTTTGAATGCATACAAAATTTTCTTAAACGACTACATGTTTATACCGAGATTCCGCCCACCGACTCGATGACCCATATACTCGTTAAGGTTATGACCGAATTACTTTTGGTGCTTGCCCTTGCAACCAAACAAGTCAAGCAGGGTCGTTTCAGTAAGCACTCCCTTACCTATACCTCGTGCCTGGTTAAACCTGCCATAGAGAAGTTCGCGAAGAAGCTGTTGGGAGAGAGCAAGGTGGAATCTGTTTTACGGAGACTGGGCCGTCTCACCCAGGAGGAGGCTTGCATGACCGTTGCTCAGACTCTAGAGGTCATCCATGGTCTCATGAGTAATATGGGGGTAGTCATCGATGGTGAGTGACACTTCCTGGCTGGTTTACCAGAATTTCACGGAACTATCGTTCTTGTAGATGACAAGGCATCAATGAGGGGTATCCATCAGGCTCTTGGTATGTTCCACGTACATCTGTGAATCAGCATAGCTCTGACCGAGAGCCTATACCAGTCGATATGCAAGAGACAGCAAGTAAGATAAATAAGATGGAACGTCCGTCACCTTCCAATCCTGCAATGCTGAGCATCGAGTCTGAAACTTATTTGAAGGTGACCAATTGGAAAGGGATGTGCGAAATTGGCTCTCGCCCCCAGATCCATCAACAAACCACAACATCGCACGTGGGTCCCACCAGAGTGGGACTGCAGCATGGTTCTTCGAGGAGAATGTGTTCTCTGCGTGGAAAGAAAGGGGATGCCTCTTATGGGTCCATGGGAAACGTAAATTTCCCTCAATATCGACCTCTATACAGTTCTGATGATGTTCTACTCTAATAGCGGGATCTGGAAAAAGCATTCTTCTGTGCGTCCCCGTCAACTATTCTGACCGCGGTTACTGATACCTCCACAGCTCGGCAATTATCCACGATATTGAAGGCTTGCGTACAGCTGGGTTAGGTTCTATGGCTTATTATTATTTCGATTTTCGAGACACCGAAAAGCAGCACCACCACGGCCTACTGGCTTCTCTCCTCAGTCAACTCTCCTCCCAGTCCAATCCTTGCTATGACATACTCTCCCGCTTGTATGCGACGCACAAAAGGGGCGTGCAAAAGCCCGCTGACGCAGCACTCACAGAAACTCTAAAGGAGATGCTGGAACTTCCTGGACAGGGACCCATCTACATTATCATAGATGCCCTAGATGAATGCCCAAATATCTCTGGGATGCCAACTGCGTGGGAAAAGGTGCTCGATCTTATGGAGGAGCTCATCGAGCTCCAGCTTCCAAATGTTCACATTTGTGTGGCGAGCCGTCCAGAAATCAATATTCAAACTGTCCTTGAGCCTTTGACAACGCTTCGAGTGTCACTTCACGACGAAAATGGACAAAAGCAGGACATCATTGATTACATAACAAAAGCCGTTCGCTCGGACCGAAGGATGCGGAGATGGAGAGAGCAAGATAAGCAACTTGTCATCAAAGTCCTCTCAGAGAAAGCGGATGGAATGTAAGTTGTCAAAGTAATTGCGCTTCATGGGGGTTACTTATTGAATTATGCAGGTTTCGATGGGTGTTTTGTCAATTAGAGATGCTACATCGCAATCTCCCTGCGAGTATCAAGGATGCTCTCAAGGAACTTCCCGAGACTTTGGATGAGACGTACAAACATGCATTACTTTCAATTGACAAGGCGAAATGGGGGTATGCACAACGTCTCTTCCAATGCCTCACCATATCGATTCGTCCCCTGCACATCACCGAGCTCGCCGAGGTTCTTGCCATATGTTTTGAAGCCGGCGCAGTTCCAAACTATGATGTGGGTTGGCGCCTAGGAGATGATGCAGAAGAAGCCATGCTCTCTGTTGGTTCGAGCTTAATATCCGTGGTCAATGTGGATGGTTCCCAGGTCGTTCAATTTTCCCATTTCTCTGTCAAAGAATTCTTGACCTCAGATCACCTTGCCAAGTTAGGGGATGACCTGTCCGATTATCGCATCCTTCCCAATCCTGCACATACGATTCTCGCAAAAGCGTGCCTGGGCATTCTGCTCAAACTAGATGACCGCATCAACAAAAAGACAATCGAGAATTTCCCATTAGCACTGTATGCTGCTCGACATTGGGTCGATCACGCCCAATTTGGTGATGTATCATCCCACATACAAGTCGTAATGGAATGCCTATTTGACCCGGATAAGCCTCATTTTTCGGCATGGATCTGGTTGTACAATATGGATCGTCACTGGGAAGAACCCATGTCGACTGTGCACCCGATGCGCCCAGGAGCAGTGCCGCTATACTGTGCGGCATTGTGCGGATTCCATGGCCTTGTGGAACACCTCATCCATGTCTGTCCATCAGATGTCAATGCGAGAGGTGGACATTACATGGCCCCATTACATGCTGCACTGTGTGGTGAGTATCTCAAGGTCATGACTTTACTGCTACAGCGTGGTGCCAAAGTGGATGTTTCGGATAGAGGGGGATTGACTCCGTTGCACTGAGCATCAGGGTTGGGGAAACTTGACATCATGAAGTTACTATTGGAGTATGGTGCTGATGTCAACGCACAAAACGCGTGGGGAGAAACGCCACTAGATGTGGCTTCAGGATCAGGAGAGATCGAGAGTACCCGCTTGCTGCTCCAGCGCAGAGCAGTTGTGGACTGTCAGGACGACAAGGGCTGGACTCCATTGCACACGGCATCCAAAAATGGGCACCTTGACGTCATACGGCTCCTGTTTCATTCTGGCGCAGTCATCAATGCACAGGATGGGACAGGGGCGACTCCTTTATGCTTGGCGTCGAGTGGAGGACGTGTTGAGGTTTCACATTTCCTGATCGAGCAAGGTGCAGACCTAAATGCCCGGGACGACGAGAACTGGGTCCTGTTGCACTTCGCGGCAGAAGAAGGACATGTTGATGTCGCGCGGCTATTGCTAGACCACCACGTAGATGTGGACGTACAGGAAGAAGACCGTTGGACTCTGCTACATTATGCTTCGGCCTTTGGACACCTCAAGATGGCAAAATTGCTCGTCCAACGTGGTGCAAGCATCGATGTGCGGAATGATGAGGAAGAAACTCCCTTCTACCTTGCATCAGGCAATGGGCACCTCGACGTCGCACGCTTCCTAGTCGGGGGTAGTGCAAATATATCTTCCCGTTGCCGCAAGGGCTGGACTCCGTTCCATTCAACATCAAAAAATGGGCATCTTCACATGGTGGAATTCCTTCTTCAGTCTGGTGCCAATGTCGACGTCCGGAACGGGAACAAACGGACTGCTTTACACCTCGCATCCGGTAGTGGGAAACTTGACGTTGTGCAATTTCTGATCGAGCATGGTGCGGATGTCAAGGCCAGGGACAACATGGGCTAGAACCCCTTGCACATTGCATCAGGAAATGGGCATCTCGACGTTGCGCTACTGCTGCTAGACTGTGGTGCAGATGCGAATGTACAGAAGGACGACCTCTCGACCCCCTTGTATTTGGCATCAGCTAATGGGCACATCAAAATCATACGATTGCTGGTTGAACGTGGTGCAAGTGTCGATTCGTGCAACAACCTGCAAGATACAGCACTCCACAGGGCAGCAGGAAATGGGGACCTTCAAATTGCGCAGTTCCTACTCAACGCAGGAACGAATCTGCATGCTGTCAATAGCAAAGGCTGGACTCCGTTACACACAGCTTCATTCAGTGGTCATCTTGTCATTGTCAAACTGTTGCTTAGGCGCGGTGCAGATATCGACTTGCGAAATCAGGACAATAAAACTGCAGCAAATTTGGCATCGGCCAACAATAAAACCAAGGTTGCAAGCTTCCTAGCCGAGTACAAAGGAGATGAGGATGTTCGGGACAAGATATGCCCAACTACGTTAGACACAATGCTGCGTGACCCTGATGAAGATACGACAGATTATGGTGAACAGACGATGCTGCACACAGCCGTGGAAGCGGGGAAACTTCAGATTGTAGAGTGGTTCCTCGAGCGGGGGGCAGATGTCAACGTACGAGATGCGGATTATTACAGGACTCCGCTGGATCTCGCAATGAGGAAGGGAAACCTTGAGATTATGCAGTTGCTTATCGAGCACAGCGCAGAGGTAGATTCACGGGACGATACTGGGTGGACCCCGTTGCATAGTGCATTGCGATACGACCATCTCGACATCGCTGGATTGTTGATTGACTGTGGCGCAGATGTGCACGCCAGGGAGCAGAACAATTGGACTCCCCTGCATCTCTCAGCAGGCAATGGTCATTTCGAGATTGTGGAACTGCTCCTTGCACGTGGTGCAAACCCACATTATCCAAATGGCGAGGGTCGGACTGCCTTCCAACTAGCGGCAGGAAAGGGGCACAGGAAGGTTACACAATTGCTCATGGATCATGACGCGGAATGAACCTAACGGATAAAGGTCTGACGGATCATTGCATTGGCTTTGATAAGTCTAACTGGCCCTTTGACTTCAGCGCTTGGTCAGAGGGGGAATTTTGTTGCAAGACTGAGTCATGCTGTTGATACTAGTAATGCGTTGATGAATAAAGGTACAACAATTTATCTGTCATGGGTGCTTGTCCGGCTCTAGAGAGCGACATCGTGATTTCAAGATTCTCAAGTTGTGGAAGAATGAACGGTGAAAAGTACGCCTGGTTCTTTCCCCAAAGCGCCAACCACCAATCCATCAAGCGTCAATGCCGTCAAGCTTAAGGCTCCCAGAGCTGGCCTTTGGCACCAAATGACTCGCATGCCTCTAAATCAGGGCCTCATACCTGGGTGGTCCTTTGACACTGACAATGTATTCGCGTACTATCAGTAGCAATGACCCCTCGGTAAGCGATTCATAGCATTAGAAAACAGGGTTGAAATTCAGACCGTCCCAATTGCGCTCAAGAAAACGAGTCGGCTTGGCGTAGGCAAAGCATACCATCCAGTTAGAGTGTCGCGCTACTCAATGGAGTCCCATCTTTTTTTTTTTTTTCGAATCAATTAGTGTGCACCTTGGGGTACAGAACCCTATGTAGCACTATGGTGTCCCATCTGTTGGGTCAGGGCCAGAGCGCGAAGGACGCTCAGGCTGCTGACACGACGGGGGCGTATGATCATGGAACGGATAACAATGTAGAGAGGACTTACGCAGAGGCCCACTGTTGCCAGTGCTTGCAGTGACGGATTTGCTGGATTTTCTAGTAGCCACTGCCGGTGGCACTGCCAGTGTTGATCCCGGGACGTCCGACCCTACTTTGGCGCCTTTCGAGGCGTGGCAAGCGTATAGTGACACCCTCGCACAGGCTATTACTTTATGCATTTTCTTCTAGGCACTAATGACCCCGGGTTCGGCTATCTGGGTACGCTCGAGCATGCTCAGATCCTGACAGTTGAATGGAATTGGGAGGGGTTGTAGTATGCCAGTAGGGAAAGGTAGGTGTAGGCATGTAGTATGATAGGTTCTACTTTCACTTCTTTTATTGGTATGGTGTTGTAGCAAATCTCAAAACGAGCATGCAGAGACCCGGGATTACACTGGCAGGAATAAATCATGGGCCTGAGACGAAACTGCAGCCCCAATAGTATGCGTTCTTTCAACCCCATTCCGATTCATTTATACTATGTGCAGACTCCCGATGTCCTACTAAATTTTTGACTGCAATAATTTCTGAACGTTAGGTAGAGGTTATCAATTGCACGTTAGTCTCCCCGGGCCGGCGTCTATCCTCCGGGCGCCTGTCCACCTGGCACCAGCAGCGGCGCTTGCTAGCACTTGCTACTGGCGGGCCTGGCAGGGTACACGAGGTGGACCATCGACCATACCCTCAACTCTTCTCCCTCTCTGGCATTCCTATTATCCCACCATAAATACGTTACCTGCCCCCCATGAGTTTGACAACATCTACAACAACATCCTCCAACTTCCGACTCATCATGGATGCCGCCTTAGACAACTACAAAGAGCAGACAGGAATCGACCTCACTAGGAATGATCTCGGTGATAAGCTCCAACACCCTGATAGTGTCCTCGAAATATTCCAGGAGCAAGAGAAGCAATTTAAGGACTATCGAGATCAAAATCGGAAATTCATAAATCTCCTCAAGCCTGCAGTGCAGGTCCTCCATGTGCTTTCTGGCACCCTTGGCAAGGTGATTACCCTTGTAAGCTTCACCGACTTTCTACCTGCCGTGTGAGATTCCTTAACAGTCAACCGTTTAGGCCCCATTTCCACCAGCAAAAGCGATATTCGTCGGCATTGATATCCTTCTAGCAGTCTGTCCCCTTCATTTCTGTCTTCGCCCGCCCTCTGACCTGTCCGTATCTCAGGCTGCTAGTGGTGTAAATTCAAGCTACGACGCACTCGAAGACCTCTTCGAATGCATACAAAATTTTCTTAAACGACTACATGTTTATACCGAGATTCCACCCACCGACTCAATGACCCATATACTCGTTAAGGTTATGACCGAATTACTTTTGGTGCTTGCCCTTGCAACCAAACAAGTCAAGCAGGGTCATTTCAGTAAGCATTGCTTTACCTATACCTCACGCGTGGTTGATCCTTCCACAGAGAAGTTCGCGAAGAAGCTGTTGGGAGAGAGCGAGGTGGAATCTGTTCTACAGAGACTGGACCGTCTCACCCAGGAGGAGGCTTGCATGACCGTTGCTCAGACTCTAGAGGTCGTCCATGGTCTCATGAGTAATATGAGGGTAGTCGTGGATGGTGAGTGACGCTTCCTGGCTGGTTTACCGGAATTTCACAGAACTATCGTTCTTGTAGATGACAAGGCATCAATGAGTGGCATCCATCAGGCTCTTGGTATGTTCCACGTACGTCTGTGAATCAGCATAGCTTTGACCGAGAGCCTATACTAGTTAATATGCATGAGACAACAAGTAAGATAAATAAGATGGAATGTCCGTCACCTTCCAATCCTGCGATGCTGAGCATCGAGGCTGAAACTTATTTGAAGGCGACCAATTGGAAAGGGATGTGCGAAATTGGCTCTCGCCTCCAGATCCATCAACAAACCACAACATTGCGCGTGAGGCTCACCAGAGTGGGACCGCAGCATGGTTCTTCGAGGAGAATGTGTTCTCCGAATGGAAAGAAAGGGGATCCTTCTTGTGGATCCATGGGAAACGTACATTTCCCCCTATATCAACCTTTATACGGTTCTGATGATGTTCTACTCTAATAGCGGGATCTGGAAAAAGCATTCTTCTGTACGTCCTACTCAACTATTCCGACCACAATTACTGATGCTTCAACAGCTCAGCAATTATCCACGATATTGAAGGCTTGCGTACAGCCGGGTTAGCTTCTATGGTGTATTATTACTTCGATTTTTGAGACGCCAAAAAGCAGCACCACCACGGCCTACTGGCTTCTCTCCTCAGTCAACTCTCCTCCCAGTCTAATCCTTGCTATGACATACTCTCCTGCTTGTATGCGATGCATAAGAAGGGCATGCAAAAGCCCGCTGACGCAACACTCACAGAAACTCTAAAGGAAATGCTGGAACTTCCTGGACAGGGACCCATCTACATCATCATAGATGCCCTAGATGAATGCCCAAATATCTCTGGGATGCCAACTGCACGGGAAAAGGTGCTCAATCTTATGGAGGAGCTCGTCGAGCTCCAGCTTCCAAATGTTCACATTTGTGTGGCGAGCCGTCCAGAAATTGATATTCGAACTGTCCTTGAGCCTTTGACAATGCTTCGAGTGTCGCTTCATGACGAAAATGGACAAAAACAGGACATCGTGGATTACATAACGAAAGTCGTTCGCTCAGACCGAAGGATGCGGAGATGGAGAGAGCAAGATAAGCAACTCGTCATCAAAGCCCTCTCGGAGAAAGCGGATGGAATGTAAGTTGTAATTGCGCTTCATGGGGTGTTACTTATTGAATTATGCAGGTTTCGATGGGTGTTTTGTCAATTAGAGATGCTACGTCGCAATCTCCCTGCGAGTATCAAGGATGCTCTCAAGGAACTTCCTGAGACTTTGGATGAGACGTACAAACATGCATTACTTTCAATTGACAAGGCGAAACGGGGATATGCACAACGTCTCTTCCAATGCCTCACCATATCGATTCGTCCCCTGCGCGTCACTGAGCTCGCCGAGGTTCTTGCCATACGTTTTGAAGCCGGCGCAGTTCCAAACTATGACGTGGGTTGGCACCTAGGAGATGATGCAGAAGAAGCCGTGCTCTCTGTTGGTTCGAGCTTAATATCCGTGGTCAATGTGGATGGTTCCCAGGTCGTTCAATTTTCCCATTTCTCTGTCAAAGAATTCTTGACCTCGGATCACCTTGCCAAGTTAGGGGATGACCTGTCCGATTATCACATCCTTCCCGGTCCCGCGCATACGATTCTCGCGAAAGCGTGCCTGGGCATTCTGCTCAAACTAGATGGCTGCATCAACAAAAAGACAATCGAGAACTTCCCATTGGCGCCGTATGCTGCTCGGCATTGGGTCGATCATGCCCAATTTGATGATGTATCATCCCGCATACAAGTCGTAATGGAACACCTATTCGACCCGGATAAGCCTCATTTTTCGGCGTGGATCTGGTTGTACAATATGGATCGTCACTGGGAAGAACCCATGTCGACTGTGCACCCGATGCGCCCAGGAGCGGTGCCGCTATACTATGCGGCATTATGCGGATTCCATGGCCTTGTGGAACACCTCATCCATGCTTATCCATCGAATGTCAATGCGAGAGGTGGATATTACATGGTCCCGTTGCATGCTGCGCTGGGTAGTGGGTATCTCAAGGTCATGACTGTGCTGCTACAGCATGGTGCCGAAGTGGACGCTTCGGATAAAGAGGGATCGACTCCGTTGCACCGAGCATCGGAAGGGGGGAAACTCGACATCGTGCAATTACTATTGGAGTACGGTGCTGATGTCAACGCACATAACGCGTGGGAACAATCGCCACTATGTGTGGCTTCAGCCTCAGGAGAGATCGAGAGTGCCCGTTTGCTGCTCCAGCGCGGAGCGGATGTAGGCTGTCGGGACGACGAGGGCAGCACTCCATTGCACTTCGCGTCCATTACTGGGCACCTTGACGTCATACAGCTCTTACTTCATTCTGGCGCAGTCGTCGATGCACGGGACGGGACAGGGGGGACTCCTTTATGCTCGGCGTCGAATGGAGGACATGTTGAGGCTTCACATTTCCTGATCGAGCAAGGTGCAGACCTAAATGCTCGGGACGACGAGAACTGGGTTCCACTTCACTTTGCGGCACAACAAGGACATATTGATGTTGCGCAGCTATTGCTAGACCGCCATATAGACGTGAACGTACAAGAAGAACACCGCCGGACTCCGCTACATTTGGCTTCGGCTCATGGGCACCTCGAGATGGCAAAATTACTCGTCCAACGTGGTGCAAGCATCGATATGCGGAATGACGCGGAAGAAACACCCTTGAACCTTGCATCAGGCAACGGGCACCTTGACATCGCACGCTTCCTAATCGAGAGTGGTGCGAATGTGACTTCCCGTTGCAGCGAGGGCTGGACTCCATTCCATACAGCATCATACAATGGGCGTCTTCACGTCGCGGAATTCATTCTCCAGTCGGGTGTCAATGTCAACGTCCTGAACGGGGACGAACTAACTGCTTTACACCTCGCATCCAGTAGCGGGAAACTCGACGTTGTGCGGTTTCTGATCGAGCATGGCGTTGATGTCAAGGCCAGGGACAACACGGGCTGGAACCCCTTGCACGTTGCGTCACGAAATGGACATCTTGACGTCACGCTGCTGTTGCTAGACTGTGGTGCGGATCCAAATGTACAGGAGGACCACCTCTGGACTCCCTTGCATTTTGCCTCAGCTGATGGGCACATCGAAATCATACGGTTGCTGGTTGAACGAGGTGCAAGTGTCAATTCGTGCAACGACCTGGAAGAAACAGCACTCCACAAGGCAGCAGGAAATGGGGACATTCAAACTGTGCGCTTTCTACTGGACGCAGGAGCGAATCTGCATGCTATCGATAGCAAAGGCTGGACTCCGTTACACCAAGCTTCATTCAGCGGTCATCTTGTCGTTGTCAAGTTGTTGCTTAGGCGCGGTGCAGATATCGACTCGCGAAATCGGGACTATAAAACTGCGGCACATTTGGCATCAGACAATAACAAAACCAATGTCGCAAGCTTCCTAGCTGAGTACAAGGGAGATGAGGGTGTTCGGAACAAGATACGCTCAACTACGTTGGACTCGACAGTGCGCGACCCCGATGAAGATACGACGGATTATAGCGAACAGACGACGCTGCACACAGCCGTGGAAGCGGGAAAACTTCAGATCGTCGAGTGGTTCCTCGAGAAGGGGGCAGATGTCAACACACGAGACGCGGATTACCAGACTCCGCTATATCTCGCAACGGCGGAGGGAAATCTTGAGATTACGCAGTTGCTTATCGAGCACGACGCAGAGATAGATTCACGGGACGATACTGGGTGGACCCCGTTGCACAATGCATCGCAATATGGCCATCTCGATATTGCTCGGTTGTTGATTGACCGCGGCGCAGATGTCAACGCCAGGACTGCGGAGAGTTGGACTCCCATCCACCTCTCGGCGTTTAATGGATATCTCGAGGTTGTGGGACTGTTCCTTGCACGGGGTGCGAACCCACATTACCGGAACGACGCCGGTCAAACTGCATTCCAAATGGCGGCAAGCCAAGGGTACCGGAATATTACACAGCTACTCACGCAGCACAGCGCAAAATGAGCATATCGTATAAGGTTCGACGGATCGTTGTATTGCCGTCGATGCGAGGGCTAACCAGCTCTTTATTTTCAGTCCTTGATGATAACACGGAGGGAGCGTCGGGCCGCTGTACGACTACCACGACCAAGTCATACCCGCGTTTTGTCACCAGTCAGAGATTCTGTATTAGCTTTTACGTTCGTTGGACACGGCAGAAACTGTGATAGTGCGTCTGAATCAAGTTGCGAAAATGCATCCATTATGGATGCGACCGTGACATAGTGACCTCAGGGTTTGCGGAGAATGGATTTCGAAAAGTAGGCCAGTATTTGTACGTCCTTTCCACGAAGCTTCAACCACCAATGGACCAACCGTCAAGTCTCATACCTGGATAGTCCTTGGGCCCCGAATAGTGTACTAGTAGCGGGAGCGAGTCATCGGTATATGATCCATGGCATTAGGGAGACACGATGCATTTCTCAGCTCAGAAAAACATGAGCATATTTAGAAGTGAAACTTCGGATGCAGAGGTGTTGAGATGTCAGGTTCTCCCGATTCGTTGAAGCCAACGAATCGGCTTAGCGAAGGCCAACTGAATCGAATCGAGCTAGCCTGAGAGAATCGTGCTACTTGATGCAGATCCATTTGAGACAGCGTATTATCTAGTCAAATTAAAACAACCTAGCGGACAGCAAGAGGAAATACCACAAAAGTGAGATGGGTTCAGATAGAGAGTGCGAAGGGCAGTACGGGGCAGACATAGCGCAGGGGTGTGATGATGGATTCGCTGGCAGCTAAGGTGTGCGACATGCAAAATCATCGCGTTGTGACTACCTGTATCATGATACTGTAAGTGTCTGCGCATGCTGAACCTGACTTCTGAGCTCAAAAACTTTATGCTGCTTACAATTCTATATAAAATAAATTTCTGTCCGCGCAGAGTTCTTCTGAAAATGAAAGAAAACTGTGCGGCCAGTTTGGGATAAGTCAAAAGAGCTTTGTGCCAATGACAGAGTTTCTACCGTGACTGCAATTGTCACGAAACACAATGCTTTGGCGTGACGCATATCTTACTAGGAAACTCCAACTGCGTTGGCGTAGACCTTGCTGCTGCCAAATCGAACAGAAAATCAAAAATCTTATGCTCCAATTCGAGAACGACGGCATGCGGACGGGGCCACAACCATCAACTTATTTGCATCGTCTTCTGGTTCAGTCGAAATGCAGGAGTTATACTCCTGCAGTGCAAGCTGAAACTGACATGCCCTCAATCGATCCACGCGAGCTGGATGGTGCAAGCGCTGATGACGAGCCTGAGTAGGGGCCGAACATTTGCTCGTTAAATGTGCTTATACAGGTGTGGCCGCTGCGTTGATTAGGGGGAAAACAACACACACAGTCGTGATGTTGTCGAGTCGATGTCGAATGAGCGAGGAGACAAAGTCGAAATTGCAAGCTTTTTGGAAAGAGAAGGCACATCTCATCATTGATGAGTTTTCAATGAAGCTTTCTCGCTGAGTTATCGTGCAATGTGACGATCGAAAAACAATGTAGCGGATGTTACGGCGAGGGAACTTGAATATCGTTTGGACGGATCAATGTTGACAGTTCGACTGTTGCGCGATTTCGACGACAGCTATTCACCCAATCGTTTGAACCAGATTTGTTACAAGAATATGAACGACTAGAGATGTTGGACAGAAAATGGGAAAATGATAAGCAGCGGCCCGACTGGGTCACGCAAATCGGTCGCAAACTTTACGACGAATTCAAAACTTGTGATTCCGAAACGGCAGATTCAAGTGACCGACAGTAGATGGCGCCAGTTGCTTAGCAATTTGCGAAGGGTCAGGTCCAACAGGACGACCTGCAAACGCTGCAGGAATTGATCGTAAAGTCGGGGAAAGACGAGTTGAATCATGGGCAAGCGCATCTCTCGTAACGCTGCGACACACCATGCGAATGATGGGCAGCCTGAGCGGCTTCCACAGCCTTCCAGTTCGATGAAAAATATCCTAGTTTCATTAGCATGCCTTTCTCTGTGGAATCTAGCATTGCCCGAACCCGAACTGCCAAACCTCATAATCTGAATCAGAACAGGAATCCAACCTGAGGCTGTTCTAGAACAGGAGTCCAAATGAGATCGCGTAGACCTTGCTGCTGCCAAGTCGAACTGTGCTGATTACCACATCGCAGATGCAAACGAAACGATGCTGACAGACAGACACATGATTTAACGGTTTCGTCCACCGGAAGATCCGGTGGACGAAACCGGATATCCGGCGTCACAGTCACGCCGCCATACGATGCGTGATGGCGGTCACTATGATCTAACCGCAAAAGGAGAAAATTGGTCGACAAAGAGACCTTGCTGCAAGCAGCAAGGTAACACCGTGACTTGCAGCCTCAACTTGCCTTGCCAGTGTGTTGATCTCGGGCCGAGTTTAGCGCCGGCCCTTGACCAGGCTTGTACTGACCGTGACCACACTAAGTTAGTACGATCCTCTCTGAGTTATGAATGGTTTGATTCCGAGTCAACGTACAGTTCTAATCCTCAATTTTCTGCTGTTGAACAAGGCAAGGTCAACCCGCATATCAAACAACTGACTCCGCGTTGAATACATTTCTTCTCCTCTGCTTCTGTGCCACGCTGTGGACATACCAGGAAAGGAAAATCAAGCAGAGTGTACTGTTGCATTTTGGAAATATGGGTTGGGGAGAAGCTGGCGCGTCCCTTCCCGGTGAGTATTTCCTATGTGCAGGGGATGGTCGAGGCTGATGTATTGCAATGTACTAGGGGAATGTTCACCCGTCTTACCTCCGCACCGTACGCGCCGCGCCAAGCGTAACAACACCACCTAGGCAGTGGACGCCCTTCTGTACAGAGTCGGACGTGATGGAGGATACAAGCTTGTGAAGAGGGTGGTATATATTCTGATCTGTGGCCCGCAACCAGAAGGCCTTGTTGTCGGAGGTATACTGGTCGCAGGCGAGAGTCCTTGCGTTGAGCTGCAAATAAAAAATCGCTCCACAAAGAAAGTATGTCCCCTCGCCCATGTCCCCATTGTCATCTTTCCCACGGGCGTTGACGGTGTGGGATAGACGACGGGTCTACACCTCACCCTCAGTCACAAATTGCATCTACCGACGTCGTCCAACACCACAGGCAGGAAGACAATTCCCTCATTACAAATTTCAGACACGCCACGCTCGCAAGCATTGCTTTCCGTGGGCCCGAATACGTTGCCCACCCAAGCACTGAGGGTATTGCGCAGCTCATGTTCGACGTCCCACGTACTGTCCGCGCAGTTTCTGCGCGCCCGCGGCACAGTGGTGACGGAGATGAGGATGAAGAAGAATCGGATGTCTTTAAGGGGCACACTCCGCCGTTGTTCGAAGTCTGCGGCGTCGTCGCCGTGCGGATAGCTATACCTCTCGGCAGGTGCTGTATATCTTGTTTCCTTAGCGAATATATGCTAATGTAACAGTTGGTGTGTAGCAAGGACATCGCGCTTCCCTGCCTCCGCCACCACCAGAACCGTACCTGTATCCAGCTCCGGACCCATATGCAGACGTTCACCTTAACGATAGTTCTTCCACATCGCCACCGCCACCTGGCCTAGCCTCTTCAACATCGCCCATGCCCTACCCAGACCAGGCGCCGTCTCCCTTCTATGCATACCCCACCCCACCTCCCGCGCTGCTACTACTGCCGCAATCGATCTCAGCTCCTCTAAGTACACAGCTAGTTATACCGCCATATAGGGCCTATGATGGGCAGCTGTGCTTCTCATGCCCACCTCCCACATACGTTTGCAGCCCTTATCATAACCAATATCCTCCACAGCGGCCAGCGAGTGTTAACGTTACTGTACCCGTTGCCGTATGGTCTGCCCGTATTGGGCACTCCAGACCATCTCCACCTTCCTTTCCCATACCAACAGCAGCAGTATGCACCACTACCGGAGCAGGCGACAGGCCACGGTACTCGTGCGGCGCGTATATCACACCACCTCCGTGAAACCTCGCGGGCGCGATCGGTTTCCCTCCCTCCTGCTCAATTAACCCCACGCCGGTTGGGGTAGATCTATTAGCGCCCAAGTTGATGTCCTCACCGAAAATAATTACTGAGACACAAAGTATAGTGCATGACGATGACCCATTCTGACGAAGCTTTGGCAGGGAGGGTACGAGGACGAGGAGTTTGAGCGTCGTCAAACTCGAAGTGATAGCTGCGCGGGCCACGGCAGAGATGCAGGCCGAGGCTAGAGCTGAGAAGGATGGGGGCACGGTTGCTGACAAGACGCTTCCTGTTCCACTCGTGCCATCTGGAAAACAGTCTGGTTATAGTCGAAATCGCCGACTCGTTGCACAGGAAATATTCCAGCAACAAGAACATGTGGAAGAGGAAGGGAGGAGAGAAGAGACGGAGGCAGATGCAGTTCCTCGCAAGCCGTCTCTCTCAGCGCTCTCGCTCCTGCACCCACCGCCACGCCATGAACAACCCGTATTCCCATCGTATGGAGTGCAAGGAGAAGCAGAAAGCGGCATGGATGCTCTTGAGCGGCGCCTGGCGGAGCAAGTTGGCACGCACAAGCATCCCCCGTTACCTCCAGAAATGGGCGCCGTCCTCTTACCCGTATCTGCAACTGCACCCCTGCCACCCCCTGTGTTTGTTCCTCTGTTTGTTCCAGGGAAATAGATGGCCCAGGAACAAGCAGACGAAGTAGACGCGGGCGCGGCAGTGAATTAAAGCGCGATCTCCAGTCGGGCACTTGGTGCCGAGGACTTCGGTGGGCGCAAAGCGAATCTCAACACCACTCCGCCCTCGGTAGAGGGGGAAGGCGAAGAGGGGGCGGAGGGGGAGGGCGCGGATGCGGATAGTGGGACGCGATGGCAGGGCAAAGGCGCAGGCGCCTCGTCGGGCAGTGAGCGCGGAACGCACAAGGCGCGCTCGCGCAAGTCAGCCAATTCAGATTCGAAAGAAAAGGACAGGGAGAGGGACAAAGAGCGGAAGAGGAAGAGGCGGAAGGACAAGCGCGGGGAAGACGAGGCTGCGCGTCTGAGACGCGCGGCGAAGGGCCGTGTCGCGGAGTGGTTGGGCAACTTGGAGGCGCACGAGCCCGTGCCAGAGCCGGTACCGGACCGGAGGTCAACGTGGACCAGGATCGGTTAACCCCATCGAAACTAGTACCTGCACCGTCTGGGAAACCTGCGCCGGCATCGGCCACAGCAACTGTCTCTGCTTACCCCACAACATCCCCCGTTGTCGAGTCGGAGCAGAATCCACGTTTGTCTGGATTCATCCCAGTCTCTACTCTCTATCGCACACCAATATCTCTCGATTCTCTCCCGCCTGCGTCTGACTCACCAGCAACACCCACCGCCACTCATGATGTCGCACCTGCGCTCGGCGCGCCCGTTCGGCGGTTCGCACACAAATATCCACTTAACCTTGCGGTAGAAGTGGAGTATGATGTCAAGTCTGCGGGTGGTGGGCGTGGTGGGCGGGTCACTGCAGTAGCGTCTATATGGGCGGAGGCCGCCGACGCCGACGCCGACGCCGACGCGAGCAAGGACAGAGGGCTCAGCCAAATACAACGCTGCCCGGATCAGAACGTCGGCTGCTACCAGACTTACGCCTAGCCCTACGCCAATCGAGCCGATGGCGTCTATCGTTGATCCTGTGCGCGCAGCGCCGGTACCAGCCAAAGCTCCACGGCTCAGAAAGACGCCTGCTGCAAAGGACGATGATAAGCGCGTTCTCGGTGCAGCGGCCGCGGCAGGAAAGGAGAGAGACACTCCTCGCCCTCCACGTACTCTGGTTGGACTCGGCTCGGCCGCAGCGTCGACGCCGTCCTCACCCGCGCTTTCCTCCTCGATTGCGACTCCGGTGCTGCCGTCGACCGCATCCCTCGCACGCCCGCCGCTTGATCCCGCATCTGCACCGCCTCCTGCGAACTGTAATACGCCGTCCCAGTCTCCGTCGCTTCGACCGCCACAGTCCCAGCCCTTGCTGCCCCCGCCTGCCGCGGGACAGCGAGCGCCGATGGTGACTGGCAGCGAGTTCAAGGCTGAGCTCGCGTTTGGACAGGCGAGGCTGCACGATTTGATAAAGCGGTATCAGGGCCAGGCACCGTGATTGGGATCCTCCTTTCCCTACGATACGTGGGCGAGATGATTTTATTCATTATTTGTATTCGGATGGATGGCGGACGAGCGACTCGGAGCTCGCTCGCTCGTTCAGTCCTTGCTGTTCCTGTTACTTACTACCCGATTCCCTCAACCCGCGTACCTGCATTCCTCCCTGTTTTGTGAACCTTACAAACCAATTTTTTGTATTGCTAGTTGGGCTGTTGTTCCCTGCCGTCGGGCCCTTTCGTCATCATTATCATCCTCAATCATAACACACATACAACGATTTTCCTATTTCTTTCTTTGATAAGGACGCTTCTTTTATTCTGACGACATACACTGGCACGACTTGTTTTCTCCTTTCTCTGATTTCTGACTTTTTGTACTCCAGTAGCTATATTAGTAGTAGCGTGTAACGTTAAGGCAGCGCCCTGACCCTAACCTTAGTCATGTCTCATATAGAGGTTCTAGAAAGGAAGTCCCCCGCCGTCCACATATCCACTTATTATAGTACCGATCGTCAAAGCCTGGACCCTTCTTCCATCCCATCTGCACGACCAACTCTCCACCGAGTCCCCTCATGAACTCCACCGGATTCACAACAGGTTCCTCCTCAAGCTTCCAACTAATCATTGACGCCATAAGCAGTTACGCTGAGAAGACGGGGATAGACCTTACTAAGAATCCATTCGCTGACAAGCTCCTACTCTGCGATTCCTCTGATAGCATCCTTGAACTACTCGAAGAGCAAGCAAAGGCGTTCAACGAATATCGAGATGGAAATAGGAAACTGATAAATTCGCTGAAGCCCGCAGTACATGTCCTTCGTACGTTTTCTGGCTTTCTTGGCGAGGCTGTGAGCCTGGTGAGCTGCACCGTGACGGGTCTTATTGCCCCTCTATGGTTGTTTAGCGCATACATCTTCAGGTCCCATTTCCACCAGCAAAAGCAATCTTTGTCGGCATTGATGTTCTTCTCGTCGTACGTCCCTCCGTTGTCATCTTGAACCGGATCCCTGCGACGTGTGGGTATGCCAGGCTGCAAGGGACGTCAGTGCAAGTTATGACGCCCTCGTTGACCTTTTCGAGTGCATCGAGAATTTCCTCAAACGCCTGCACATTTATGCCGAGATTCCGCCTACCCCTGCCATGACTGAGATCATCGCGAAAATCATGGTTGAACTACTTTCTGTGCTTGCGCTAGCCACAAAACAGATAAAGCAGGGCCGTTTCAGTATGTAAATCCTTACTTATATATCACGCATAGCTCAACGTACTGCAGAGAGGTTTGCAAAGAAGCTATTGGGTGAGGGCGAGGTTGAGGCTGTGCTGCAGAGGCTGGATCGACTCACCCAGGAGGAGGCTCGAATCACTGTCTCACAAACACTGGAAGTGGTCCATGTTCTTGTGAATAACATGAGGGTAGTCATGGAAGGTGCGCTTATTTGCTTCATCGCCCCGATTTTTCTCTGAGCACTTGTTCCGTTAGATGGCAAGGCTTCGACAGATGATATTCGGCAGGCTTTAGGTGCGCTTGTTGAGCTCGCGTTGGTGGGCGTATCTAGAGCTTACTCGGCGTCTTAGTTACCATGCAACAGATTGCAACCGGCATGAACAAGATGAAACGTTTGTTTTTCCCTCATCACGAGTGCTTTGGCTGCGAAGCTGAAGTCGCCTGGAAGGTAACCAGTTGCAAAAGGAAGTCCAACATTGGCTCGCTCCTCCAGATCCCTCGTCGAACCACGACATCGTTTCCGACGCGCACCATCCTGGAACCACAGCATGGTTCTTCCAGAACAATATCTTCACAGAGTGGAAAGAAAAGGGATTCCTCTTGTGGATCCATGGCAAACGTACGTTTTCGTGACCCTTGATGCGTCCCTTGCCCTGATCACATTCCCGTCTCATAGCTGGCTCAGGGAAGAGCACACTTCTGTACGTAGTTCCTCGACGGCTTTATCCATAGTTGCTCACCTTGGCCAACAGCTCAACAATCATTCAGGACGTCGAGGACATGTGCCATGCCGGATTGGCCTCTATGGCATATTATTATTTTGACTTTAGGGATATTGAAAAGCAAAACCGTTATGGCCTACTGTCTTCCCTCATTTCTCAGCTTTCCGCCGAGTCTGATTCTTGCCACGACATCCTCTCTCGTTTAATTTCATCCCATGCTGGCGGTACACGAAAGCCCACTGGTAGGGCTCTTACACAGTGTCTGAAGGACATGCTCAGGCTCCCAGGACAAGGCCCAATTTACATAATCGTAGATGCTCTTGACGAGTGTCCTAATACCTCCGGGATGTCATCCGCCCGTGAGAAGGTTTTGAAACTCGTAGAAGAACTTGTTAATATGCACCTGCCGAACGTTCATCTACTCGTCACCAGTCGTCCCGAGATCGACATTCGGACAGTCCTGGAGCCTTTGACATCTCTCCGAATTTCTCTTCACGAGGAGAGTGGACAGAGGAAAGACATGATCGATTACATCAGCTCTGTGGTCCATTCAGATCGGGAGATGCGGAAGTGGAGGGAGGAGGACCAGGAACTGGTTATCGATACTCTCTCAGAAAAAGCTAACGGGATGTAAGCTACCACCATGACGATACTTCACGATAAGTTGCTCACGCGATTACGAAGGTTCCGATGGGTGGTTTGTCAGATGGAAACCCTGCGTCGGAGCTTTCCGGCGAGCATTCGGCATACTTTGGTGGACCTCCCGAGGAGTTTAGAAGAAACGTACAGGCACACATTGTTGGGCATCGATGAGGAGAAACGAGAATATGCGCAACGTCTCTTCCAATGTCTCACGGTGTCTGTTCGCCCACTTCGCCTTGAAGAACTTGCGGAGATTCTTGCAATTCGGTTCGACGCAGGAGCACCTCCGGAGTTTAACGCAGATTGGCGACCAGTGGACGCAGAAAAAGCGGTGTTTTCTGCATGTCTGAGCTTAATTTCAATCGTCAATGTCGACGGCTGGGAAGTGGTTCAGTTTTCACACTTCTCGGTGAAGGAGTTTTTGACATCGGATCGCCTCGCCGCTGCAGAACAGCACCTCTCGTGTTATCATGTTCTCCCCGAGCCAGCGCATACCATACTTGCACACGCCAGCCTCAGTGTCTTACTCCAACTCGACGACCGAATCGATAAAAATGGATTAGATGGCCTTCCACTTGCGCCCTATGCTGCTCGACACTGGATCGATCATGCCCAGTATGGGAACGTGACGTCACGCATTCAAGACTCAATGAAGCGTCTTTTTAACCCGGAGAAGCCACATTTTGCGGCATGGGTCTGGCTATACGATATAGACCTTCCTTGGGTGGAACCGATGTCCGAGGTACACCCAACGCAGCCCCCGGCGGTGCCTCTATATTACGCTACGCTATGCGGTTTCTATGGTCTTGTCGAGCACCTCATCGATACCCATCCACTGGACGTCAACTCCAGGGGTGGTTCTCATATGACCCCGTTGCATGCTGCCTCCATCGAGGGTCATTTGGAAGTCTCACTACTACTACTTAAACACGGTGCGGATGTCAATGCCCGCGACATTTATGGGTGGACTCCTCTGCACAAGGCATCACGTAGCGGGCATCTAGGCATTGTGCGATCATTAATCGAGCATGGCGCAGATATCGAACCAGTGAATGAGAACCACGTAACGCCATTACATTCAGCATCGGCTTTTGGCAGAGTTGAGATCGTTCGGTTTCTGCTCGAACATGGCGCGGATGTGAACCCCCAGGATCATGAAGACTGGATACCACTTCACTCCGCATCAGAAGACGGGCATGCCGACGTCATGAAGTTGTTACTCGAATATGGCGCAAATGTCGAAGCCCGGGACAAGGATCAATGGACGTCGTTGCATTTGGCAGCACAAGACGGATACTTCAATGCTGCACAGCTACTGCTTCAGGTTGGCGCAAACGCGAATGCTGTCACAAACAAGGCTTGGGCTCCATTGCACCTGGCATCATGCTACGCGCATGTCGATGTAGTACGACTATTACTCAGTTGCGGCGCGGATGTGAACGCTATGGGGGACAACGACCGGACTCCGTTGCACCTAGCATCGATAGCAGGACATCTAGATGTCACACGATTGTTGCTCGAGTACGGCGCAAATGTAAATGCGCTGAATGAGGACCACGAACTACCATGGGACCTAGCAACAGTTGAGGGGAAACTCGGAGTTGCGCAATTACTTGTGGCAGCTCCCATTTCACACACCAACAAGCCTTGGAGTCCATTACACATAGCATCGCGAAACGGAGATCTGGATGTCGTTCAGTCATTGCTTGAACATGGAGAAGATGTCGACGCGCGGAACAGGAGCCAGCAAACTCCACTGCTTTTGGCATCCGGCAAAGGAAGATTCAAGGTGGCGAAGTTCCTTCTCGAAAGCGGTGCGGATGTCAATCTCCGGGACGAGAAGGGCTGGGCAGCACTACATATAGCGTCGCGGAAGGGATATCTGGAAGTTGTCTTATTGCTACTCAAACGTGGTGCCGATGCCAACGCTCAGAGTGGGAGCGGCAAGACCCCATTGGACCTGGCTTCCGGGAAAGGAAACCTCGTTGCCGTGCAGATGCTGATCAAGGGTGGTGCTGACATTACCTTCCGGGACACGATGGGTTTGACTCCGTTACATACGGCGTCACAAGCCGGGTGTCTCGACGTCGTGCAATCGTTGCTCGAACATGGTGCAGATGTTAATGCAAAGAACAACCGGGATCAGACACCTTTAGATCTGGCATCAGACAACAGAAAATGGGAGGTCGCGGAGTTCCTACGGCAGAACGGCGCCGATACGGGATCCCAGGACAGGGACGACTGGACGTTGCACAGGGCGTCACTGAAAGGGCGTGTCGATGTCGTAGAGTCGTTGCTCGAGCGTGGGGAGGACATCAATGCCCAGAATCGCAGCGGCGAGACTGCATTGGATCTTGCGTCATACAAGGGACAGTTCGCTGTCGCACAGCTCCTCCTCAACCGCGGCGCGAACGTGAATTCTCGAAGCATGAATGGCTGGACTCCGTTACACTGGGCAGCAACAGAAGGGCATCTCGACATCGTGAGATTACTTCACGGACGTGGCGCGAATATAAACGCACAGAGCAGGCTCCGATGGACTCCGTTACATCGTGCCTCACGATCAGGACACTTAGAAATTGTACGGTTCCTTCTCCAACAGGGTGCAATTGCGTATTTACAGAGCGAAGAAGGCATGACCCCACTCCAGGAAGCGTTGAAGGTAGGGTGGCTCGAGGTTGTACAGTTGTTATCTGCGATACCGAGGGGGATGTAGGTTTAGGAATTACAGAGTCGCTTTCTAGATCGTATAATACCATGTCTCATACCATTGGCTGTCATGTATATACCAGAGCATGCGAAGATAAGTCGCTCGTTTCAATGTCATGAATTGCACGTGACCTGTGGACAGCAACAGACGAGGCGCCGGGATCTCACTAACCATGATGGCACACCGACCGCCGCCGCAGTCCCTGCATCACTCCCCCCACATATCAATTTCCCTCTTGTCAGCACCTGCTCCTACGGCTGTGCCTGTGTGAATACATGTGTCCGGTTCCGTCGCAAAACCGACTGCCACTTGTGATGTGGCGTCCTGCCCACGCCCGTTCTGCAGCTCATACATGTATACCCTCCGACCCTCAAGTAGAGGTGAAGTATATGGCAAGTCTACGTGTCACGGTGGTGTCCATGATACGCGAATTACTATGGTGGTCCAGGGCTGCCATATGGCTGGAGGTAGCTAAGGCCATTGGTGCTAGTGCGTCAATGCCAATGTAGACAGAAGGACCGACCCAGGTAAGTTCTGCGCAGACTAAAACGATAGCTATCACCAAACTCACGCCGACATTGATCATACCAATCATGCCGATGGGGTTTGTCGTCGACCCAGTGCGCGCAGCGCTGGTACCAGCTATAGCTCCTCAGATCAGACAGAGCCCACCCACTGCGAAGGGTAACGATTAGCATGCTCGTAGGGCAGCAGCAACAAAGAAGGGTGATTACTGTCTCACTTGCTCCGTCCAGACTCAGCCCAGCCGCGGCAGGGGCACCTTCCTCACTCTCCTCTCCCATCGCGACACCCATGCTATTGTTGACTGCACCCCTCCCACGACGGCCGCTTAACCCCGCATCTGCCCCCCCCACCCGCAAATCGTAACACCCCATCCTGGTCCTCTTCCCCACAGTGGCCTCAGCCTCAGCCTTAACGTCAGCCCTCGAGGGCTATGTGACAGCGACTGCCGATCGTGAACGGTGGAGAGTTCAAGCTAGAGATGCTTGTGCAAATTGATAAGCGGGTATTAAGACCGGACAGCGTGATTGTGATCTGGTCCCTTCACCCTCACAGCGTGTAGGCGATGCGCGTTTTACGCATTTGTATTCAGATAGATGGATGGTAGACGGGTGAAGCATGTCGTCCTTGTTCGGCGAGTTTATTTGCTGTTCGCGTTGCTCGCTGATACCCCCAACCGCGCGTCTCGTTTGTTTGGCTTCCAAGCCCTTCTTTTATATTGGCTGTCGCATTGTTTTACTTTGTCGTCGGGCGTCGCAGATCCCTTGATTATCATCATGTCACACGAGACGACGTTCCCCTTTGTCTCTAATAACGATGCCTCTTTCGATCTTTTGATGACGTACTGACACGGCCTTTTCATCTATTCTGCTCCTCCTCGGCTTCTGACTTCTCGTTTCGTACTCCAGTATTTGTACCACTTGCAGCAGCATGTAGCCTTGATTTATTGGGGGTACTAGACAAGGGAAGGTGTTGGTGGTAGGTCGACTTTTAAACAGCATAGCCTGACTTGGGTTCACTGTGACTCGTATGTCGGAAAAATCAAAAATTGCATATATGTGGTGATATCCTCATATAAGTGCATCAGCTTTTTCGGTACCTGACATGTTTCAGAAATCCCTAATATCTTGGTTATCAGGTTTACTAGTTATAATGACCACCATTGATATGCATGATAGGTGTGATCACTACTGATAAGTTTTGATAAGTATGACATGCGTGATAATTATGACACGTGTGATAAGCATGACAAGTGTGATAATCATGACATGCATGATAATTATGACATACATGATAAATGTGATAATTATGCCATGCGTGATAATTATAACACACGTGATAATTATGACATGCATGATAATTATGACATACATGATAAATGTGATAATTATGCCACACATGATAGTTATGACATGCATGATAATTATGACACATGTGATAATTATGATGCATATGATAAGCATGACAAGTGTGATAATTATGACATGCATGATAATTATGATGCATGTGATAAGCACAATAAGCGTGATCAGGACTCATCAGCATGATAACCCTGTCATTCCTTGATCAGGAGAGATATTTGTGTATCGGCATTGCTCAGCTCAGAATAAATCCATGATTACACATGCAGTAGTATACAGACAATTACACAGAATCTACATTTACTGACAGCTCAACCCTCAAGACTACTGTCATACGTTTATGGAGGAGTGTGTCCAACTTCAAATCAATTCTCGCTTCAAATGCCTTTGCTTGAGTAGCAATCTCCTTAATGCTATGAAGCTTGCCCTTAATGCCACAAATCTCACACTTCAGCCAACTCAAGTCATCACCAGTCACAGTGATATGTTGCCTTTTAGAGGGACCTTCATCGTCAGAAATGTCAATAATTCCCAAGTCTCGCTTGAATGGCCTGGGAGATTTGGACTGATGGGAACGAACATCCTGGCATTTATATAAATTATATTAGCAAGGCTAGCTATAGACAGTATTTGGTCTCACCTTTGCATGCCATTGTGGCATGGGCATGTTGACTATGTTTTTTCCTTTGAGCCCTCTCTTCACCTCCTGATGCTGCTCTGATTGGGAAGATTGTGATCCCTCCTTAGACAAGTGGTGTTCAGAACCTGGCTGAGCTTGAATTCCTTGTGAATGATGAGGAGGAGATGGCGAAGGGCCTAAAGTGCCAGGTGGTGGTGTGAAGCAGAAAGGATCATCCATCCAGGAGTTCAGCGAAGGCTGGGGGGGTGGCCCTCGTGGGCAGGGGGTTAATGGGATGGAACAATGAGGGGGATTCATTTTGGATGGATCATTTCCGAGTCCCAAGTCACTCCTTTTGTATGTTTGCCAGGATGCTGCACAGCAGGGTCAAGAGTGGAGCACAATGGCACCCATTGGGATGGAGTGTGCCCAGAGTGGGGTATGCCCAAAGTGGAATGCACCCAGAGTGGAGTGCACCCAGAGTGAAACTGGAGTGGAGTGTGCCTGGAGTGTGCCTGGAGTGTGCCCAGTCACCATAAGCATCCAATAATAAGCACACCCATGAGGTACCTGATCTAGCTTCAAGAGACATAACTATTAGTGGACTGGGATGGCCACTGCGGCAGCAAGAACCGGTGAAACATGATGACCTACCAAAAAGCACTCCTCAGGGAAAGTAGCACCACCATCACAGCATCACCCTGGTTGGACTAGACTAGAAGTGCCAACTTCATTGATGGAGACCTTGCTGTGAAAAACAAATTTCAGGTAATTTGAAGTACATCTGTCACAGCAAATATAATTCTGTTACCCTTCATGCTTTTGATCGCTTGGGTGCCAGGGGGTTTGGGGGGTATGCAATACCCATAACTAAGGATGAGGATGCCACCCCTCTGAGCCTTGTATAGCGGTTCCACTGCCTCGGTGCATGCCATGCGGCTGTGTCAGCACACACCATGCACCATACAGCAAATTGGTTGAAATGAGGTATTCAGTGCGAAACTAAGTCCAAGAATAAGTACAATGTTATGAAAATTGGCAAGAAAAATAACAGCAAAGGCAACAAGGACAATGAAGGTGACGACGACAAAACACAGCCAGCATATCAACTCCTGATCAAAAAAAAAGAAAGAAAACATACCTGCAACACCTCCCAAGGTTGTGTTGGCGCATCATAGGGGTTGTGGTTGGGGCTGTGGGCGTGTCCCCATCCTTGTTGTTCCTCAGTGTAAGCACCGATGTGGGCATGGTGGTGCCTGACTCATTGTTCCTCAAGCCCGCTGTGATCTCAATGCTGGGCAAGTCATCACCCAAGTCATCTGCCTGCAGGAAGGCCAGATAGAGCAGCTGTGAGGTGGAGAACATTCCCTGTGTGCGTGCTCTGTGCCTCTTCTGTGCCACTGCTGATGTGCGTGTGGTTTGGTCTTGCCTGGATTGTGTAAGCTAACGTCCCAGTTATTGAGGGTATGATCTAAGTACAATAAACATTGATTGAAGAAGAAAAAAACCTGCAAGCTCAGGAGGCAACACCTCCCGAGCTCATGTTGGTGCGTTGTGATTATTGTTCCTCAGCAGAAGCGTCGACATGGGCGCTGTAGTGCCCAATGTGTCATTGCTCAAGCCCACCGCGATCTTGGTGCTGTCCAAATCATCGCTGGAGTCATCTGCAAAGGCTTCACATTGTTGGTGCTGCTGTCATTGTCGTTCTTGTAGATTAAATGATCTAAGTACAATAAATAAAAAAAGAAAAAAAGAAAACATACTCTGCAAGCTCAGGAGGCAACACCTCCCAAGCTTGTTTTGGCACATCGTAGGGGTTGTGGTTCTTGTGCTTGGGACTGAGCATGTCCTGCCTTCAAGTTGACCCACTGCTGTGTGACGGTTATGTTGAGTTCTGGTAGGATTACTAGGAATGCCATGATAACATTTCTGTACCATGAACATGGCAGCCAAGTCCCCAGATCCTCCTCTAGGTGCAATTGAAGCCTGGTGAAAACAACATTGCAAGTGCCGTGGCAGTCTTTGCATCCACAGCACACATTCCCACCCACCCCAGTGTGGCCACCTACGACTGGCAGCATACCACGCCTGCTGTCGTGTATGTCCACCACATCGATAACCTGGCCATGGACATGTGTTGCTCATCAGGGCTGACTGAAGGCAAGATGTAGGAGCTGTGGGTTGTAAGGAGGGCAGTGAGGAGGATAGTGGGACACATGCAGGAGTTGATGTCAGTGTGTTGTCTCGTGAAGATGTGGGTGAAGGCATTGTTGGTGAGGCCACCTACACGCCATGGCACCATTCCTGTGCGATCTCCATGAACAGAAGAACATGCTCAAGTGCCTCATCGCACTTCTTCGTGTCATGAAAGTGCATTTTGGAATCACACCAACCCTGCAGTTCAATCATGAGAGTGTGACCCCACCCAAATTTATAGACATGCCTGAATTGTTTGCCTTCTTTGCAGAATTTTGGTCAAAACTGATGGACAGGAGTTGGAAGGTGCTGGTCAACAGCAGCACGGAATGTTGATGAATTGAACACAGGGACTAAGGGCCTGTTGGTAGCTCCGGTTTCGAAACTGGCGCCTGCCAAATTGAATGTTCCTGATTTTGAAAACAGCCAATTTGCTGAATTCAGACATTGATTTGGCAGGCCCCAGGCCAGTTTTGAAACTGGAGCTACCGAAGGGTGATTACATAGCAGTGGTGGGAGTCATGGGCGAAGAGTCTCCTGGTGCGCTTGAACTGACAATGTCAACCCCCTTCATATGGCTAGTGTTGTTAGACATTGTATAGCAACTACAGTACTACAGTACAGACAATTCAATATATGTAATTCTTCCTGTCAATGATCTTCTTCATATTCACCTTCCAATTCGGTTTCATCAGCTTCAAGCATCTCCATGGCTGTCTTCAAACCACTGCTCATACCCTGAGTCTTGCCGACCAAGCTTGAATCTGAATTAGGAAAAATGACTTGCTCCCACTCCCTAAAGATATTGAGAACACTTTTCTTCCTTTTTCGAAGCCCAGTTAGTAGGATTTCAAGGTATTCTTCAAAGTCACACAGGTAATTGATCCCTGTATTATTGCCCATGCTCTGTAGAAAATCATCGGATGAAAGGGCCCAGCGAGCCTGATTAACAGAGTTGATAAGTGACCTCATCATTGAGTTGTAAGGTCAAATGAATAAAACATACCAGTACTGTGGAGCCTGCTATAGCTTCAGGTGTAATAGATCAGATACCATGCTTTCGAGCCATGGTATCTGTCATTAGATTGATAGGTGTTCCATTCATTAACCCCTTAGCCAATGCTGGACCCTGAATGAGGGCAACAAAGACCTGAGTGACTGCCAGTCAGTCAGATGTCAATGTGAACTTGGAGCTGGCCACATGATGAAAGGTTCGAAAGTCATATAACTCACCCACATAAGAATGGGATTCAGAAAGGTGGTCTTGATATCATAAGCGCCCCCATAATCTTTGTGGAGAATTTCCACGTTGACACTTGAGTATGAACCAAAGCCTTGACTGTTAACCACCCATCCAATGTGCCCATGGAATTTTTCCTTTCACATCTCAGCACAAAGTATATCAGAGTCAGATACACCAAAGAGAGAAGCGCAGCAGTTGCGGAGGCAAGTTGCTGTATTTGAGCGCTGAGAATTCATGCCTCTCTGTTAAGGCTCGAGGGGCCTTCTGGCACGACTTGTGCAACTAAGCCTAAAGGGACTAGACAAGGAGTATCACGTGCGATGATGAGGAGCACGGGATCTGAGCGAGGCACTTGCAGTGTCCTCAATGATGTGAGAAGAGAAGCTAAGTTCTTCAGAGTATTGCGGAGTCACGAGGCGCGTGACCTAAGGCAATCTGAGCTAAGTCGTTACAGCCAACTTAGAGGTGCATGAGAGTAAAGCTAGAGTGCCTGAGCAACGGTGAGGGCAGTGACAGGACAGGAGGGCGACTTGAGATAGCAGAGCTCAAGGCGCAAGACAGGGGAGTGGGACAAGGGGGAAAGCAAGGTCAGGTCTCAATTGCGAAACTAAGTCAAGCTTAGGGCTTGACTGTGTGTAGAGTGGACTCCTTATATAGGAGTCCTACAGGGAATCACGTGTCACCTACTACCGAGTCATAACGAAGGTAGTAGAATGTCCAGGAACATTCTGTGCTAAGTATAGTACCAAGGCGAGTCAGCACGAGTCAGGATCTAAGTATAGTAGCAGGTCGATCTGCAGATCGACCAGCATGAGTCATAATGCCAAGAAGGCCAAGAAGGTAATCAGTCAGCGCATTGCTGCACATCAGTCAGCAGTTCGTAAGCATGTACAGTAAACAGATTCTGAATCGCAGGCAAGAGTTGTAAGCATAGTATCATAAGCAGTCCACGTACGGAGTCAACGGTCCGGCAGTCCGAGAGGGAGATCATAACAGTATGCCCTCCCCTAAGGGAACAGCTGCCACACTGTTCTAGTCGGAGGTAGTGGGCTCACCTGACAGGGCATGGCCGGCATTGTTGGCGTCGGGGGAGGACTTGGGTTCACAGGGGGTCTTGCGCCTGAGGAGGCGCACCATGCGCTGGCGAACAGGGACGGGAGCAGGGGAGACAGGGGGTGCACGAGGGTGCAGAGGCGTGGTGGGGGTGGTCATGAAATGGGAACGTATGGGGACGCGAACAGGGAGATTGGCCACGATGTTGGTCTCGTGGGTGGCGGGGCGGCCGCGGAGCCAGTACGACATGGACAGGAGAATCAGCTGCTCAAGGACCTGGTCGAGTTTCGGGCCAATGCGGGACATGATGGCGGCGTCGAAGAGCCGCATCTCGATCGCGCACAGCTCATCTCTGAGCTTGAAGCGGTGACGTACTAGGTCAGCATCCATGGTGAGTTGGGAAGTGGAATATTCGGCACAACATGCCGGGGCTGTGAGAAGGTGGTTGTACTCCTGTTCCACCTGGAACTGGAGTCAACAGATGGTGATGCGGTAGTGGTGGACCTCTGTTACGCTTTTTGACCACTTCATGCCACTACTTTCTTACTTCCTAACCTTTAACCCTTTGAGCATCTCGAACCCTTGACTCAATTACGATACTGACTCACGTGACCCGACTCGGGAGTCTGCTCTCGCGACTCGTTGACTATACAAGGAAGCCTAGACTAGTCCTGTATCCCTAGGCTTGTTCTCTTTGTACCAATACTGAGCTCTGCTCTGGCCCCTTGCGGCTAACCGGCTTTCCCTCTCATCTTGTGAACCCTCGGATCCTCAGGCCAATTGCCTGACTTTGATCTTTCCCTGTGAACCCTTGTCATTGGGTTGCACGCATAAGGGGACCGCCACTGCGCCTAGGCTCAAGCCCGAGACTCGCAGTGTCTGAGTCGAGACTCGACTCAACGATAGACCGACACGATATGCCCAGGGCTCAGGCGTAACATTAGAACAAGCCTCTCGAACCCCCGAACGACCGACACTATAGGGCAAACTTGAAAACCCTAGAGACACCGACACACCCCATACTGATCGCTTAATCGCGAGAGATCCGACTGACCAAAAGTCACGTGACTACCATCGATCGAAAGACACGAACCACCCGATCCCAGATCTGAGAGCGCTTATCAATCGCTCCACGATAACGACCGATACACCGAGATTGGCAACGGGATTGCTCCCTGCCACAAAGACATCGACATGCAGGCCCCTGTGGCAATATTCTCCCCAGGGTATGGACCCCCTGGACCGAATCCACTGAATGCACCCCAGAACATACCACCAGCGCCTCAACCGCAAGATTACGATCTTAGGTTGGAAGGCCGAGAACCGCCCATCTTTGACGGTAACCGTACCACCACCGATTCATTCATCCGCGAACTGAAGCTCTATCAATACCTGAATGGAGAGCACCCAATCATGATCGACGAAGCGACCCGAATTGCACACGCTTTGACCTATGTTCAAGGAATAGCAGTAACCGAATGGAAGCGCACGCAAGAAGAGTGGCTCATGGCCACCTTCAACCCTGCTTGGGACGCCTTTGAACAGCAATTTACACAAGACTGGACTGACACCAACGAACCCTGCCACGCCGCAGCGCAACTCGACACCCTCACTATGATCCACGACAACATCGACACCTATACCGCCCACTTTGCGGAACTAGCACGCAAAGCCTTGTATCGCGAAGACGACCCTGCGGTACTTGAGAAGTTCAAAAGGGGATTGACCCTACAGCTCCTCGAAGCCTGCATGGATTATGACGAACCACAGACATGGAATGACTGGAAGTCATCCAGCAGACAACGACAGGCCATCATCACAGCCCTCAAACCACACCGACAAAGAGTATGGGAAGAGCGTTGTGTACGCATTCCCTCACCCCCAATCGACACTCCACCACTCATGCGAACAACGACACCCGAACCAGAAGTAGAACCAATGCAAGTAGACCGCATCACCACCAACAAAGACCAACAACACGCACATGGAAGATGCTTCCTGTGCGACAAACCAGGGCATATTCAACGTCACTGCCCCAGAAAGGAACCAATGAAGATCACTCATTTCACAATGAGCAATCGAACCACCCAATGACGGCAAAATAGAGACGCCGAGTATCACCAAAGACACCCTGAAGGATGGCATCATCCTTCACATACACCGAAACCCTCGAGGGAGAAGACATGAATTACACCACAGCGAGTGTTCAAGTACCTGAAGGGACTCAACACTGAGGAACATCAGACCCTATGTGCCAGAGCAATGTTCAGTCAGGATGTATTCTTACCACACACCAACTCCATCCGAATCCCAGTTTCTTTCCACACTGCACAGATGCAGAGAGACCTCCTAGCCTTCCTCAATTGCGGAGCAATGGAGTGCTTTGTAAGCCAGCCATTCGTAGAGCGTCACAAACTAGGGACACGACTACTACGGATCCCCCGAAAACTGAAGAATGCTGATGGCACCACAAACGCTGGAGGAGACATCACCCACTACACCGACCTTGAAGTCCTTACAGGAGAAGAACCCCATGTCCTGCGGTTCTTCATCGCAGACATGGATGACGACCAAGTGGTCCTTGGCTACCCCTGGTTCGCAGCAACAAACCCAACACCAAACTGGAGAGATGGCACACTCCCCACCAGCATCATCTTGTGAACAATCGGAGCAGCGTCTGGGAAACCAACGCCCATAGTCAAAGTCACAGGAATGTCCACAGCAGAAATCCACAACAAACCCTTTTGGGAGGAAGGAGATGAACTCTTCGTCTGATGTGCTAAAACCACCATAGCACAACAATTAGCGGAACAAGCAGCCGACAAGACAGAACGACGATGGGACGAAATGGTTCCCCCACAGTACCATGCACACACCAGGGTCTTCAGCGAAGAAGCAGCACAAAGGTTCCCAGACTCTCGACCCTGGGACCACGCGATCGACCTGAAACCCGACACTCCACAGACCTTAGACTGCAAAGTCTACCCACTCACCCCATCCGAAGACATCGCACTACAGAAATTCATCGACGAGAACCTGGCTAAAGGTTACATCCGCACCTCAAAATCACCCTACGCATTCCCCTTCTTCTTTATCAAGAAAAAGAACGGCAACCTCAGACCGGTCCAGGATTATCGTAAACTCAACACCTGGACCACACGTGACACGACACCACTCCCCCTTATTCGTGAACTCATGGATCGACTCATGTGGGTGAATGGGCAGCCAGCAGCACTCTTCACCAAGTTAGACATTCGCTGGGGGTACAACAACATCTGCATCAGAAACGGTGACCAATGGAAGGCAGCGTTTAAGACCAATCGGGGATTGTTTGAACCCATGGTCATGTTCTTTGGACTCACAAATGTGCCAGCAACTTTCCAGTCTATGATGAATTGTCTATTCCGCGAACTCATCAATGAAGGATACGTCACAGTGTACATGGACGACATCCTCATCCATACCCCCCGAAACATCACTCTACACCGTCGCGTCGTGAACGACATCCTGTCCATTCTAGGATGCAACGACCTATTCTTGAAGCCCCAAAAGTGCCAATTTGAAGCCGACTCAGTGGAGTATTTGGGGGTCATCATCTCCGAGAACTCCATTGCCATGGACCCAGTAAAAGTCACTGGTATCAAGGCCTGGAAACAACCCACGACCCTGAAGGAAGTCAGAGCGCTGCTCGGCTTCCTGAACTTCTATAGAATGTATATCAAAGGGTTCAGTACCCTCGCTGCTCCACTCAACGCCCTTGTGGCTTACTGTGCCAAGGGAGGCAAATTTTACTGGGACAAATCACATCAGGAAGCGTTTGACACCCTCATCGATGCAGTTATCACAGCTCCGGTTCTTTGACAACCCCAGTTTGACAAACCGTTCATTGTCGACACTGACGCCTCAGCATATGCCATCAGAGCGGTGCTGCAACAACACAATGACAAGAACAAGTTACAACCAGTTGCATTCTTATCAGCCACTCTCAACAAAATGCAGAGGAACTGGGACATCTACGACAAGGAGTTATACGCAGTCGTATGAGCCCTTGAATACTGGTGACCATACCTCGCCGGCTCTCACCACCAGACCCTTGTCCACACCGATCACCACAACCTCCAATACTTCAGGAAGCCACAGAACCTGAACTGACAACAAGCGAGATGGCATCAAGAACTCACAGATTATGACTTCAAATTGGTGCACGTACCTGGGAAGAAACACATCCCAGCCGACTTCCTATCACGCCCCTTCGGTGTAGATTAAGGGGACGATGACAACAAGGGAGTTACCATGCTCCCTGACTCGCGATTTGCCAAACTCACATTCCCTGAGGACCTTGAAACAAGACGTGAAGTTCTACGCCTCCACCACAATCACCCACTCGCTGGCCATCCCGGCATCACAAACACTCAACACTTGCTTGACCAACAGTATGAAGGAGAGGGCATGAAGGAGTTCGCCGCTGAATACGTACGCGGCTGTGCCTCATGCCAGGAAAACAAACCACGAACCCACCATTGATGCGCACCACTCCAGCACCTACCAGTGGACCCAACACAGGGACCATTCCAGACCATCGCCATGGATCTGATCACGGATCTACCAGAGTCGCACGGCTTTAACGCCGTCCTCACGATAATCGACCAAGGCTGCTCCAAAGTGGCCAAGTTCCTTCCCTGCACCACAAACATCACCGGAGAGGGCGTTGCAGCCCTCTATCTCCAACACCTTATTCCTTGGTTTGGCATACCCAGGAAGATCATCAGCGACCGCGACCCTTGGTTTGTGTCACAATTCACCACGGAGCTCTGCCGGCTCCTTCACATTCAGCAGAACGTGTCAACCGTGTTCCACCCTCGAACCAATGGCACTAGTGAACATGCCAATCAATGGCTGGAGCAGTATCTCTGCCTCTGGACCTCGAATGACCAGACCGCATGGGTCCCCTACCTCCCACTCGCTGAATACATCCACAACTCATGGCCACACGATCGCTCTGGACAAACACCCCACCAACTCCTCTTCGGCACGAAACCGTTTATCCCGATGTCCACTGAAGAAGCTTGGGTACCTGAAGTTACCGAGCGCCTTCAGAAGATCCAGGAAGTGTGCGAAGCCGCAGTGAAAGCGTTCGAGACCGCAACTGATCGTACGATACTGGTTGAATTCAAGGAAGGGGACCAAGTGTGGCTTGAAGGGCGCAACCTCAAACACCACTACCCCACCATGAAACTGGCACCACAGCGATACGGACCATTCCCAGTCACACAGAAACTGTCCCCAGTCACCTATTGATTGGCCTTACTGGCCACGATGCGGATCCACCCCACCTTCCATGTGGATCTGCTCACACGATATGTCGAGACAGATGCCCACAGCCACAACTACGCCCGGCTGGATCCAGACGTAATCGAGGGCGAACCAGAATGGGAAATCGAATCGATACGCAAGGCCGATCTTTATGGCAGACGACGGGAACTCCGCTTCCTGGTTCATTGGAAGGGGTTCCCGGCCTCTGAAGATTCTTGGGTCTCGGCCCAGGATCTCCACGCACCTGACCTGGTGGAAGACTTCTACCAACGTAACCCTGACGCACCACGAGCCACGCCACAGGCGCCGAGGCGGCACCTGCCTCAAGAGGGGAGTAATTCCTCTATGCCCACTCCCACGATGCCATCGATAACGACAGAACCCGCAAGATCGTTAGCCCCTCAACCCAACACGAGGCCGACATTGACAACTACAAGAACTGGCAGACAGACACGACTCCCAGCAAGATATGCCTTCCTCAAATTATTCCCTTCACGATTCCAACAGTCACTAGCAAATCGACACCAACCCATAATCCCCTGGGACGCTTCATGAACTGGGATCCGCTTCCCATTCCCTACTCCTACTTCCATTACTATTACTCACCCACTGACAAGAAACGAATCGCAAAACAGCCACTGAAGGAAGAATATCCCCGGCCCCCTACTACACGCACATTCCATATTCTTGCTTCTCCCCATGCAATCCCATTCATCCCAGGACAACCAAAACATGAAACCCGACAAAATCTCCACTCAAATCTACATCCCTACTTCTGCAAATCCGACTACTGCCCCTACCATCATCCCTACTGAATGTCAGCAGGACCATTTGCGACAGTCCTCAACGAACTCCTTGAAGAATGCACCAAACTCGACCAGCGATTCCTCGCCCTCTTCCTACGCAGCCAGATTCACGGCCTCACCTGCCATCGACTCTGCACGAGATCCCCTCACGTCTATCAACCGAATAATGAACATTGACGACTGGCGGATGATTGGGGTCAGTGGAAACACGACTCAGAGTCTCTCATACACCGAATACTCGACGCCATCCGACGTCATGTCTACACCCCTTGACACCACCGATCATGAAGAGGTCCCAATTTCGCCACGATTCGTCAACAGCACGCCTCAATCGGCATCTACACAGTGACACGTCTTGAACCGACGACCTGAAGACGCGAAACTCCCCTTATTCACCAGTACACCCTTACCGCCACTGCCTACCCCTGAACCACCATCGAACTCACCAACAGAAGCTGAGTGTCACGCCCAACGAGTACACCAGCGCGATTTTGCACGAAAACGCAAGCGATACGCCGAACACAAGGCGAAACAAAAGCCACAAATGCAGCTGCCCACGACGATGCCTAGATCCCTGTCCATGGTTCCCCTCATCGACCCCTACTTGGGTCGACCCCTTCAACGAACCAATGTCCAGTGGTCACGTAGTCAGCTAGATGCCAACGGACATGCAGAAGAATGGGGACGCCATATCCTAAATCTCACCACTCTCTCTATCATCCACCACGCTGTCTGCCCTGATACCTGTCAACCCGAATGGAATCAAGAGCACCTCATCCTGAAGTACCTATGGGATTTTGAGGTGTGGGCGACGAACCTGTACAACGACATCGCCACAGATCCAGTGCTCCTTCGAGGCACAAACCCATATGACTCCCACTGACTGCTTACGCCCACTACGATTCTCTGGCCTGATTACAATACACGTCTGACAAACACCCGATTGATGATCTCACTACGATACGTTCCTGACTGGATTGATTTGACTCCCCACCTTTGTACAGTACAAAAGGCCGACAGCTGACATACATCCCCTGTCACAGATACCCCCACGTCCTCCATGGAGTCCTCACCCTCGCCGACGATGCTTTTATCCTCCCCTGACTTGATGTCACCACGACAACGACCCTGTCACGCCCACAGTCTGGGCGTACCTCCACTGGCGATGGAGGGGGCATAGGCAATGATGGGGACTGCGGTCGTGAGAGCAGCAAGAGGTCTGCGTACCTCTCCCTGGCTGGAGTGCTCTTGTGACGTCTAATACTAAGTCCCTTCCCCTTCTTAAGCATCAAGCGTTGATGCTCCTAAGGGCGCGAAGTCTGGCAATCAGCCAGAGGAGCGATGGTTCACAAGAAAGGACACAAGACCATTCACTTGACTGAGATTACAAGAGAACAGACTTAAGGTCTGCTCTAAGCAAAGCGACGCGATATAAGTACAAGTGGTACGAGTCACAAATGAGTCAGAGCGAGTCATAGTGTCCCTAGGACACTTAGTAAGTAGTCCAAGTCAACAGGAGTCATAGTACAGTAGATGTGTTACGCGTAGGTCCCACACGTATCGCTAAGTCACGCTTAGGCTGGTAAGGCCTTCGGACTTGAGAAAGGGTTCGAGGAATCGCCTCAAGGAGTGAGGATGCACACGAGAAAGGAAAGGGGAACGCTGGCTAGTATTGGTACAGAAGAACTAGCTTGGGAAATACAGACGGTCGGTCTCGTCCTTAAGTACTACGTATCCTGGGTAACTCCTACTGTATCTGGTAATGGTCACGTATCATCAGTCACCGGCCCTCGCCGTAGTCGTACAAGTAGGTAAAAGAAGTAAAAAAGGAAAAAGAAGCGTAACACTACCCCCACCTAAGGTCTGAAGGCGTCTCGACTTCACTCGCCGTCAAAGATCGGGACGACTTCCTCATTCCCAGTCTCGATGTCTGGTGCTGGTGATACGATGCGTGGTGGGACCATGACGGGTTCTGGTGTGAACGGTCGTCCAGCGTACTGAAGGCGCATCTTCAACTGCTCGGCCGCCTCTCTTTCTACATCGACCATCGTAACATCGGTAGCCGAAATGGCCTGTAGTTCAAGTCGATTGAAGAGGGTGCGGTAAGCGTCGGCAGCCTCGAGGTGGTCAATGGACTCGAAGAACTCCATCTGTTGAGCTGTGAGGCGGTTACGGAGGAGGGTGTCGCGCCTTTGAGCCTTGGCCAATTCCCGCTGTGCTTCGCCCAGTTCCTGACGTGTGGAATACATCTCGCGCCCCAGATGGCGATACCATAAGACTTCGCCTTGGAGGAAGGGATCCTCTAGATCGCGTAACGCGCGGTCAACAAGGAAGGCAAATTCTTCGTTGTCCTCAAGGACGGCCTGCTTCCCAGCAGAGAACGGGGAATGGTGTCCCG
>QLOZ01002310.1:0-63200 GCA_003314065.1 Lactarius sp. MG50 | reverse complement strand
ATTAGTGCGTGCCTGTTACCGATGCGTCAAATTATTCATTCACGGGAACTTCTGATACACAACGCGCGTCTTGTATAGAGAGCTTCTTCGCAAGGCACAACGCGCGTACACACGCACGAAGAAAAAAACTTTCTCTGGTGAATTGCGGCAGGATAATGCATGGATATAACCTACCTGACACGGAAAATGGAAGCCGGCGTTGCGAAAATCCCTGTTCGACTAGTATAGTAAATGCCGGCCACTGACCGCCAGCTGAGTGCAAGTCTCCCTTTGCTTCCGCCACCCACTACCTGCTTCCGTAAGGTCCGCAGCCTTGCGCTCGCGTTGGAGAAGAGGCAACTTCGGTCATAGAACGGGCCCGAGTGGACCTCCAATTACAGCGCTCGGACCCCAGCGAAGCGCACCCAGGTCCCGCGTGGGTCTGCTGACATGGTTCCTGGGGGAGACTTTACTTCACTTCATGGAAGAGTGTCGTTCTTGATAATGCGCCGCTGCAGGATGCGTCGCCGCTACCTCCTCGGATCTGCTCTCGAACACCCAATCTGCAGGGGCGCTCCGCGGGAAGATGGCAAAAAAACCGCAATCGGCCACGCGCGGATCTTCAGGCTTCAGGATCTCTCTCTTATGTCTCTGCCTGCCGTGTCTGAGGTGGTCAAACACATCAGCGTGACCATGACCATGACGAGAGCCAGCCAGCGGGAGAGCATCGATTAACTCAATCAAGTTTTACGCCAGTCACGTCATGCAGACCACTCAAAGTGGGCAGACGAGTGAACTAGAAAGGCGGGGTGGCGATGGTCCGTCCACGGATCGAGATGGCCGCGTACAGAATTGTCGTTTTGTTTTCCTCTGAATAGTTTAGGTTTGATGGACACGCCTCGTGTGCCTCCACTTATCCCTCCACAGTAACACTGTTGTGAGTATATATGGGTAGTAGGAACGCTGGGTACTGGATTGAGGTGGATCACAGGAGGTGATATTGCCAAGTGATGGCAGAGAAAGGCTGTTCACTGTCACTTGCTAACTTCAAGCATAGGGGCTGCAGTATAGCGCCCTAGCCCTGAGACGAACTGTCATTCCCCACATGTTGCATTTCCGCCATTTGAAAACAGCCTCCGATTAGGCATGTTCCTCATGTTCCTATCAACACTACATTCTTGATCAGCGCTTAGTTTATCTCATTTCCACTCACCTCGCACGGAATGTTCTACAGTATCGGCTCAAAGTATCTTAGTGGATCTAGAGTCAATATACACAAGGCGGTCAGGGATGAAGCGGCAGAAAGGGGGAACGAAGGGGGCGCGGGTGTTACACATCCCTCTGGCGCAGCTTTTTCATCTTACCGGCCTCTTCTCCCGCTCCTTGAACATTGCGCGCACTTTAGTCCCCAACGTCGCCTGAGCACGCGCACCTTGGGGCACCTTCAAATGTTGGCGCATGTTCTTGACCACGTACAGGCGCCTGGTGTACTGGGCGTGCGTGCCTCCTTGGACGGGATCCACGGGCACGATCGTACCGCTCTAGTTCCGCAGCTTATCGAAAGCAATCTGGAGCTTCGGGAAGGGCCGTACTGGCACATCGCAGAAGTCCCATGCGGCCGCCTGCATCCCCACGCCACCCTCTCCGCAGAGCCCGATTGTCATCCGCGCACACAGATTTCTCCTATTGTGTCAGCGGGGAGGCGTGTGGGGACTGCAGACCAGGACCGTAAACCTAGAAGTGGACGACCACGGCCGGAGGAGTGCCGTAGAGCGCTGTGAAAAGGAACTACCCAGAGGTACTGTAGGCTTCGTGTTCATCGGCGTAGTTTCACGGGATCAAGACCAATTGATAGGAAACGAAGAGGTTCAGGGCTCTCCCTTTCGGTAAATCTGCCACCATTCGGGCGCCGTGCAATTTTGTATATTCCTCGACAGAAAGGGGTACAATCACAGGCGGGCAGCATCAGCTGATAAGAAACGTCAAAATTCGCTTATCATGCTTAAACGTCTTTGACCTTCCTTTGGGCTCTTACATGACCCAATCAAAGAAAATAATAGAAATCAGAAAACAACCTCCCTTATTTTAAGAAGTCAGGAGCTTCATGAAAAGGTGATGGGTATCAGCAAAGCAGTGGAACTTTGACGTTTTACTGATGCAGCTTAGCTCTTCCTAGCAATCCCCGATGCCAATTCCGGGAGGCTTGGTACGCGATTGCCCGAGACGTCCGTCACTTCAAGTTACGTGTAGCTGACAGAGCAGCCACCGACAGCAGACCTGGACCATTGATTGCGCCCCTTTTCAGGCCGCATATATTCGCCTGGATCAACTTCAAGCCGGTCATCTAGCAGACCGGAGCTGAAGTGGACGAACAACATGGTCCACTCAGGAAAAGAAGCGAAATGCAAGTTGATAGATTCTCACGCGCTTAGGGTCCCATCGCTCACTATCTCAGGCTTTTCCCACGCGGGAAATCTTCGCTCTTTTCCCGACTGGTACTTACAGGGACATCACACTGAATGGCAACTTACCTTGTAAGTATATCTCAATACCCGAAGGTTTGTTAGCAAGCTAAGGCAGGGTTTTACGCTGATCTGATATGAAGGTGCCCGAACAACGGATCTACCGCAACTTATGACATATTCGATAAATAATACTCGGGCAAACCAAACGGATGACAAATAAAGCCAGTTGATTCAAGTTCATGTGGTCTCGATGTTATGCATTGGCCCACTGGCAAGCAGGATGTGTAATTGGTGCGATGCCACGAGGAATCCTTTCTTACACACTGGGTCAATTCGTCTGAAGTAACTTACAGAATAATTGGATAGCACCTGTGACTACGCTCGAAGTAATAAGAATCAGATATAAAGTGTAATACCGCCCCTTCAAGTTGGCGCAAGATCGTTCCTTGGCACACTTTTTTTCTGTCCTCATTTTTGATTCTCTACACTTCTCAACTTTTGTACATATGACATACATGTCCTGCGTATCATATAAAAAAACTAAGGTCTTCCGTTGAGAGGAAGCCATTTCAGAGGCCAATAAACACTTGGTGATGCACATTTTTGGCTGAGCAATTGCCAGGACAATGGCCCTGCTTGTTCCACAGCACCAATTGTTGGAATAGGGACTCAGTCTTTGGGAAAGACTGTATATTTAGCTATCTACCTGTCGGAATAGGGACTACAGTAGGTAGGTCACGGTAGTACATGTTAGTAAATATGGAAAGACAAGAACACTAATGCTACTGACCTCAGTCTTTGGGGGAAAGACTGAGGGACTACTGGCATGCAGTATCGTACTATAAGTATCCATAACGAGGGTGGAGTTCAGGCGAAAATAATTTTATAGTGAGCTGGGATGCCAGTGCGTACTACTGTAGCATGATCAGGACGATCACGTCGTCTGTCTCATTCCGGTTCTGCCGGCCTAGCAGTTGCCACGCCAGAATATTACAGGATATTACGGACCATATTCACCATCAGAAAACATCTGTCAATAGGGGACCAGCTTAATTGTTACCACTCTATGGCCCATCTACAATGAAGGGCACATCAAGCGTGGCCAACTTTCTCACGCAGGCGCAAATTCCCGTGCACGGCCAGTTCCTTGGACCTCTCCTGCCCACCTAAAGGTCCAACGTGCCCAGGTGTGATCCACAGATATCATGACATGTCACACTTTCAAAGAGTGCTAAATGATGTGACAACCCGCCCCTCTCCGTTTTTGCGCAGCCGCGAGGGATCACCACACAGCGAAAAAAAAAAAAGGAACTAAATCATGCTGTTATGATGTAACACCATATTGGATACAAATTTTGTTGAATGGTAGTGGGTGTCGTACCCAGCAGCTGCACGGCGAAGTTGTGTGCCAAAGAGTGGTATTAGTACACTGTACATGCCACCCGCTGAAAGTTAGGATATCCATCCTCGGCAACAGACTCCCTGGATCATAGGACTGCGAGGACACATCAAAAGGGGGATTTCGGTGCGGGCAAAGGATAAGGGTAGGCCAGTCGGTGGCTTATCGGAAAAGTTGGGTACATGGGACTCAGTGGCGTTTGTGCGAACACCCTTAGGTTCACGTGATACATGAAACCAGGCCAAGGACCATGCACACCGGGAATAGGGCATTGCAAAATTGAGCAAATAAGGGTCGCAAGCTAGGTGAAGGGGTATAAATAAGGAAGTTCAGCACGTGAACTTGAGTTTGAAGTTGTTGGCATATAGGACGTGTTGTGTGCCGAGCACTCGGGCCGGGCCGATTCATTCTTGCCTATGGATCGACGCTAACTCCGAGGAAGGGATAGGCTTCAAAAAGTCCGCTCGCATCGGCCCAGTTGTATTGTTGTTTCTCCTTGGCCATTTGCGGGTGTGCCTGCACATATGGTCTACTTCGCCGATCAGTTCTAGCAGCGTCTCCAGTCTCTTTGCGCCTTTGTTGCTGTGTTCCGACGCAACAGCTTCCATGGATTGTATCTTGAAAGCGAACAAATTGGACCCTTCGTCTTGCCCGGGGCATTGAACAACGGTAAGTTTGGGGTGTCCAGCATTTCCCCCAGAATCAACCCTGGTTTCTCAATATCCTCCGTGGCATAGCGACGTTGCTTCGTCTTTGTTTGAACGCGAGAGAATGGATAGGTCAAGACCGCCAAATTGATGAGAAGTCCGTCGTACAAAATTATCCTAGTCTCCAGGAAGAGGTGAGAGATCCAGAGAAATGTCAGCGAGGCGAGGTCACTGCACGATTTCTGTGGCTTTCAACATATGGATGATCCTGTTTAGTGGCATTATATGGTGGGGAATTTCCACGTCAGCAATTCTCTGCTGTCCCACTGAGGTGAGGAATTGGCGAACTGGGAGACCTCTACGACGCGTGTGGCGCCGTCGAGAATTCAGGAATTGTAGGAGAGCGGCCGGAAGCAAACCATTTCCGTTGTTCCCCAAACTAGGTTGTCTGATAGTGGTGTTGGCCACACCTTTGGAGATCAATCGTAAAGAAATGTGATCACCGCTGTGCCACGAGGCCCATCGTCCCTCTGACCTTTGACCAATATCTTCGTATCCTTGAGGTATGAATGGATGTAGTAAGATTTCCAAGATGGATCCAGTGCCGACACTGCTTTCTCGATCTCCGTCATGGGTACTCAACTTGTAGCTAGATCCACGTGGATGCTATTAGACAGTCCATTGCCCTTCTGAGCTTCATACGCCCTCGAAGACCGTCGCACGAACTGAAACAGACGTAAGAGTTGGATGGGCAAGACGCATGCCTGATGCGGAGGGGTGAAGACCATCTAGTAACGAGCATTCTAGACGATGGATGAGAGCGATCTGAAGGCCATATACTGTCAATAGAGCCATAGCACCAACAGACGCGTTGCGGGACTAGAGGTCCTCATTGACAATGAAGGGCAAAGAACATCGGAGGGATGGCGACGTGGAGGATTATAGGGACAATTTAAGTCATTCATGTTATCTGGAACTTGAGAGGTCTTCCAAGAGATTGACGCGCATTCCGCCACGTTTGTGAAGTGCTACACTCGCTCGCCTGTGAATATTGTGGGTATTCATACACCCGATTCTGGATGGGACTCAGGACGGGCGCGCTCGTCATGTTATAGGGACAGGGGAGAACATGAGTGTGTTGACGCGGATGGCTGAAGGGGGGTATTCAGCTGGGTAAGGGTCAGAGAAAGTGCGACGGCAGTGCCGTCAGCCTGCGTAACGAGTTGGAAATAAGCACTGTTATCTTGTTGCACTTCCGCGATTTGGTGCCACAGGTTGTGTTATCACGTAGCCAGAATCTATTCATCAAACCTTAAGAGAATGCGTAATGGATGAACCTTGGGGAGCCACATACGGTTGTCTGGATCATAATTTACAACTGAAGCTGACAATTGCCTCCGCCTGGGCGAAGGCTACTGTCCACGGAGTTAGTCAGATCCGTGAAGGACTGAACTGTGATGACAACACGCCCATCCAGTTGCCGCGGCGGTCCCCCCTGGATTGGCGCTCAGACGTGCCGGGTATCTGGGTGTTATCGGGACCTGTCAGCTGAGAGCACATCCGTTCAGCGCCGGGAGTTGATCCTCGGATCTTATCTGCACCTTCCTTAAAACCCTGGTCGCACCTTGTGTGGACTGACACCACCCATTTATCCCCCTTCCACTCCCACGCCAGCCACCATGCGCCGTGATATAGAATCAGGGGCTTTCCAGAGCGGGTGGAACGTTTGCAAAGGATGGGATTTGAGCCGGCTGGGCTGCCCTGAACACGATAAAGCCTTGGGTGCCCGCGGGTTTGCAACTGTCCGACTTGACTTTCTTCGCTCCGTGGGTTAATTCGTCTGATACAGCTTATTGTCACCTATTTGTACCAAGTACCTTGAGAAGAATGCAATCTGTTCACACTAAGGCTGCGTTGGAGCATTGAGTAGACTAAGGTGGAGGACCCCAGGACGAGTTGAGTACCGTTTGGGTTGTTGGCCCCAGGCCAAGCCCCCGAAAGTCCCCGTGAACCACTTTCGGTCTTGGCGAGTCAGCAGAGTCAGGAAAGCAAATATAATACCGGCAAATTTTTAGTTGTCCCCTGCAAGCCCCAGAAATACGGTCTCTGGCTACTGGCTCGGGTGTTTAGCCTTCTCGATATTCGCCATGTCAGAACCGTCAACCCCTGCCTCCTCTCCGTCGCTGTCCTCCGTCGAGACTCCACCACCGCCCGGAACCCCTCCGAACTTGCACCAAAACACGATTGATCCTGACGCCAAGTGGCTGGTACAAAAATATGGGGGCACAAGTGTTGGGAAGTTTGCCTCGCAGATTGCAGAGAACATTGTTCCGTAAGCACAATACTTTCAACCCCGTTCGAATCACACGAAAAACTTTCCTGAACTTGCAGTAATTACTTGGATCGACACAGGCTTGCAATTGTCTGTTCTGCTCGTTCTGGTTCTACCAAGGTGCTAGGCACTACCAACCTTCTCTTACGTGCAGCATCCGAAGCTCTACAGCGCGCTCCACCTGCCGAGTCACCTGTGCTGTCTGGCACAATGACGCCCTTAACGGATACCATCATCCCTCGCAGCTCTCGTGCAAATTCACCACCTGACACTTCCGGCACCTTTCCCGACCAGCCAATAGCGTCATTCAGCAAAACAGTCGATGCGATTCTCTCGGAGCATCTGACCGCAGCGCGCGATTGCGTGAAAGGGGAAGGACTTCTTGCTGAACTAGAAGCGGAGATCACCGGAGATTGTGACAATTTGAGAGCATTCTTGTACGCGGCGCGGGTACGCCGTCCGGGACGAACCTTCATTCGAAGTGAATCACTGAGGCTATCGGTAAATGGCAGGTCATAGACGAAATCTCACCTAGATCTAAAGATAGCATCGTTGGCTTTGGGGAAAAACTTGGCTGCAAAATCATTACTGCTGCACTTAGAGATCGGGTACGTTCCTTTGCTGTCGTTCGCTCTCGGCCTTCATCAAACTACTGTCGCAGGGTATAGACGCAGAATATGTATCGATGGAGCATGTCGTGCCGCCTTATGACGAGGTAGATGGTACACTTGGACACGACTTTTACGATCGAGTGAGCGCCGCGCTCGCCGAGAGGGTGCGACGATGCGAACCCCGCGTACCAGTAGTCACAGGTAGCTTCCCTTAGTCCTGTCTCCGGATTTTGAATAATTAAATATGAAGCACACAGGCTTCTTCGGTCCCGTGCCAGGCTCGTTGCTGAGACAAGTAGGTCGCGGCTATACCGACTTGGCAGCTGCTCTCCTAGCAGCTGGCCTCGGTGCATCTGAGCTGCAGATATGGAAAGAAGTCGACGGGATCTTCACAGCGGACCCGCGCAAGGTGCCCACTGCGCGCCTCATTCCGGTCATCTCCCCCGAAGAGGCCGCCGAACTGACTTACTATGGCAGCGAGGTCGTACATCCGTTTACCATGGAGCAGGTACGCACCGACTCTCCATCACACGAAGCGAGACCCTGCTTCTAACACGCGCAACAGGTCATCCGGAAGAAAATCCCCATACGCATCAAGAACGTCGAGAATCCGCGCGGCGGGGGCACGGTCATCGACCCCGAAGCAGACCTCGAGTCGGAACCGCCACCCGACTTTGGCGTCGCCTTCCACGATGGGTTATTCTCGAACGGGGTCATCAACGGCATGGGCACGCAGCGACAACGGCTGCCGACGGCCGTGACGATCAAAGAGCGCATCGTCGTGCTGAACGTGGAGTCGAATCGCAAGAACGTCTCGCACGGCTTCCTCGCCGGGATCTTCGGCACGCTCGACCGCTTCGGCATCGTCGTGGACCTGATCAGCACGAGCGAGGTCTTTGTCAGTATGGCGATTGAGGACGTGTTCGATCGCAAGCTGAAGGCGCGTCTCGTATGCGATCTAGAAAAGATCGGCATCGTATGTCTTCCTTTCACCCATTTTCTTTCCCTCGTCTCCCTGCCCCGTTTCTCCCCGTCGCAGCTGGTGGCGGAACGCTGACGGACGCCCACGTCTTGCGCGCGCGGATTCTAGGTATCGGTCCACCACGACATGGCGATCCTCTCGCTGGTGGGCAAGCAGATGCGCAAGGCGGTCGGCGTCGCCGGACGCATGTTCACGACGCTCGCGCAGGGAAACGTGAACATAGAGATGATCAGCCAAGGCTCGAACGAGATAAACATCTCTTGCGTCCTCGACGCGCGCGACGCCATCAAAGCTCTCAACCTTATCCATCAGAGCTGCCTTCAGATCAAACCTGAGGGGCCCAAAGGCCGAGGTCCGTACCCATCATCCCTAATTATCGACCACCATATGTTGATGTGCACTTGGCACGCGCCTAGTTGGGCCCTGGCTGTTCTGAACGTGACGTGAGGGTGGTGTTAAGGGGAATGGCGCATTCGCACGAATGGCGCGACCGTGAGAAGTCTTCTTGCATTATGTACATCCCAGTGTATGAAGCGTCGCAGCAGTTCAACTCTGTTCCGCGGGAAAGAGAATAGATGCCTGATGGCTCACCACACGTCGACATATGTTGTGCTGCTTGTCAAACAGTCAAATAGTTGTGTCATCTCTGGATCGCCTGCAACGCAGCGCATGCAACGAGGTGATACTCCAAAGAGGGTCAGAGCAGACGCTGAGGTTGTACGTATATTAATGCTTTATTCGAAACGTCTTCTCAGGCGTGCGTGCACCCCACAAAAGGCCGCCAGGATCATGAACACACTGGGATATATCAAAGGGAGGGGTGGGTGCTACACAGGGAGCTACGGAAATGGGGGGAGTATATGTCACATGTTGGAGTGGGGGAGGTATGAAAGTGGTTGTAGGTATAAATAATTATGATACCATCACGTCGTCTCTTAAATACATTACGCGTGGAAATCGCAACTCGAGATTCCCGACATTAACAAAGCTGATTTTAAAAAGAGAAAGCACGGAGTACGACAAGAGCAGCTGAAACAGCACATCGCGGTTTTTAAGTGTCCTTATAATCACGTCACGACTGGTTGGGGAACAAAAAATATCGACAGCACGCAGCGATCTAATTGATCGTGATAGTTTGAGCTTCCGAAGGTGCAGGCGTGCCAAGGTGGACTGTGAGCACGAGCACGCCATCCTGCATCTCCGCGGTGATGTCCGCAGCCTAGAGATGTACAGTCTGGAGTATCAGGGAGAGTGATGATGAAGACCCGGGAACAAACCTGGGTATGCGGCGGAACCTGCAACCGCCGGAGGAACACTCCAAACTTCCGCTCACGTTTTGTCCGCTCGCGCTCTTCGGGCGCGGGCTCCGCAAATGGGGGGTGTGTTCGCCCTGCGACTGTTATCTGTCTTGCGTGAGTATACGGCTCAGTTGCGAGCGTCACGTTAAGTTCGTTATGCTTAACGCCTGGCAACTCGAGCATGGCGATCATAGTGTTGGTATCGACGTTGAGATTAATATCGGTACGAATTGAATACACTTTTGACGGGGACATTGGCCGACTAGGTGCGGTGCCAGGCGGTGCCGGCGGGCTGCGGGGCCGGCGCATGAGTCAGAGCCCATATGGGCAAGAAAGCAGAAGAGGGAAGAGGAAGGGGTCGGTACGGCACGGCGTACCTCATCCGCGTCAGCCCAGAGCTATTGTCCCCTGTAAATGGTGATGCACGCGTCTGATCACTCACTGACCGTGCAGTTCTTCCAGCTCCCGCACTAGAAGCACGAGCAGCGACGCCGCCCGCGCCCGCGCTATGAGGGCGGCGATATGGGTGGGCACGGGTGCGCTCTGCACGGACATTGGTGGGGGAGGCCCTCACCAGTCCTGATGACGACGCAGCACCTGGACTAGTACCCGCAGGCTGCTCTGCATCAGCACCCGACGCGTCCTTCTGGACATGCGTGCGAGGCCCGCTCTCACCACTAGCCGTTCTAATGCGTGAACGATGATATTGGCTAGGCACAACGGGAACACGCTCTTCGAGTTGTATAACTGTCGGAGAAGGAACAGCAGGGGAAGTAGAAGTCGAAAACAGCTCTTGCGGGGAAAACTCTGCTGGGTGAAGAGTAGTAAGAACTGTTGATGGAGCAGGATCTTGAGGTTGCGGGGTTGGGTTGTGAGTAGAGGCAGCAACGTCGTAGTCCCAAGAATTGTTCACGGGTGTACTAGCATTGCTACCCCCACCGGGCGTAGTTGGCGACATTGGATCTTGAGGAAAACCAGGGTCGTTATATGGGTAGTGATATGACATTTGCATAGCCCCCGACTGCACATGCGCGGTCAGGAAAAAGAGCTATGAAAACGGGGAACGCGTCGCGGGGCCACTTTAAATACGCGTTCCCAGGTCCCGTGACTCTCGCTCGGTTCCGTCGAACAATGGACGCACTGCCTCAATTGAGCGCTCATTCGGCCCGGCTCTTGCCTTATTAAGTAATTCATCCGCTTTTATATATGACTGGAATCTATTATGATGACTAGTCAGTCAGTCACTTGGGAATGCCAGTTCACCGCAACTACTACTCCCGTTCTAGCTAGGAAGAGAAAAGGTTCGATCTCCATCAGAGATGCTATATACCCACAGGATGTCAGCCAGGTACGCGAATAAATGGGAAACGATGTAGATTTATTACCTGCACGGCGTGCTGTTTCATTGGCTTATTTGACCCTGGACGACTACTATGCCTAGTACGACCGCCTCCTTTAGTTCCGGATAGCTGTCAGGTCGGGGTTTCTCCCTCGAAAACGGAAATGTAGCTACTCTAGTCTGCGCGTGATTACGACGTTTTGTCCTTGGGTCCTTTCAAAGAAATGCAACACCAGTGCTGCGTTCCATTCTCCTGGGACCGCAGGAAGAAACAACACCTGCACCTCCCGCGGTTTCCTCCACCTGATTTGCACCGGGAACATTCCTTGCGCCTTGACCGAGAACTTGTGGTGAGGGCATCAAGTAGCCGACCTGTCGCGTATCTTACTATTTACCATTGTGACCCAGCTCCAGTCAAACCTACATCAACCAGCGCCAGGCTAGGGTTGCGCACGACTTTTTCGATGACAATGGGGACAGTGGAGGTCCTGAATGTGTTCCCTTCACTTGGACAGTACCGATGCCACTTGTGGACTTGAATGTAAGGCCGTTCTCTCGCGAGACAACAAAGTACCGCCTATCACCGCATCTTGCAGAGCTTCCACCGGTATGATTTTTCCTAGCCTGGTTAAGGGCAGGCGTTCGCAGCGTTGGCTTAGGCACACGGGGGTAAGGATGTCCTGGAGAAAGGATGGTTTGCAAAAGCAGCTTCATATGTGCCTTCTTCTCGGGAAACCTGCAATTGGGCCTGTGTTCCTCCCCGCAGCGGTGTCTCGCAAGGCTTTCGTGCAGGATGAAGCACCTACATGGCCCGCATCGCACGATATCATGCCGCAGGCGACACTGAATATCCCAACATTGCCCCCCTTTCACAGCGACAGGACAGACGGTGGAATAGGGAAGGAGGGGAGGTCAGAGGTCACATGATGAGCAAGTCACGGGACAAGTAGTACATATAGCAGATCATGTGCGTAGAGTAACCTTGGTTGAACCCACCGACGAGTCCTTGGGGGCGCGACCCCTCTCTCCAACGGTAACGGGCATTGGGACGTGGGGAAGATGTACCGAGCAGGCCGGGTGTAGCCCCTCAGGGTCCTGTAGAAATAGGTCTCTGGAAGACACTCTTTCCCCCTTTATTACGGAAGAACCCGCTGGCAGGATCACTCGAGACCTGTAACCTAAAACCTCTTGTTACCCTACCTGGAAAGAACGGATACTAGAAGCTTCCAAGATCTCAGTCACGTTGCGATACACGCTGCATAAACGTGGATCTATGAGAGTAATGGTTTACGCATAGGTAGGCCCGAATCGCGAGCGCCCGTAAGGCCAAAGGAGATACATACGTACAGAGGGCAGGGGGGTACCTTGTCCTTGCCTCACATACACTACTCTCCTAGGTACGTATAAATACTCTCGCTCTTCCCACCGATGAACCCTTTCCCATACACGGGTTGATTCCTCGGGGTGATGCTGTATCTGGGCACACGAACACTATTCTTTGAATTCCAGTTAGGTTCTTTCCCGAGGTGCCCTCCGCGCAAGATGATGTAGTTCAGGAACGTGCGCCAAAGCTCATCTTTGCCCAGTACTTCTGGGTCTCCGATTACAATGAGCAATGCTTGCGCGCGTGTAATGGCCACTAACAAGAGATGTCTCAGCCTCATAAGTTGTGACAAAGGGGCAGAAAGGGAAGCCACTGACCATTCAAGCGCCGACGGTCCTGCACGAAACCCAATCTTGCCTCTTCTGCCGCCAAATTGCTTCGAGTAGTGGAAAGAATGATTACTTTCCGTTCCTAGTTCAAAGGTCGCCATAATTAGCGTCGTTATCTCGGGAAAACACTATGGTACGAACTTGTCCTTGGAATTGCTCGACCGAGCCCACATCAATATTCGCCAAATCTGCGAGCTTCAACACTTCTCGGATCGTCCTGACCTGAGCCCGGTAAGGTGCGACAATGCCGATGTCCTCTGGGTCTGCATCGAGTATAAGATGGCCAGGAAACGATGAAACGCATCACACTCACAGATCTTCCGTTCAGGGTCCGTAGTAAGCTTCTTGCAGTAGTCACGGACAATAAATGCCTCGTAGATGTTGAAGTAGGACGGGGAATACTTCGAACGCCGTTCACGGCCTTTGATGCCGTGGAACACAACAGGGAAGCCTTTCTTCGGCAATATCATCGAATCGAGCAAGAGGTCCGTGACATCCACACTTGCACTCGCACGTATCCTATCCTCGTACAACCACCGATTTGGCCATGCAATAATTGCACCATGTGAGCGGCGGTTTCGCTGAAGATCGACAATCCTGCATTCCTTCTCATGAGCGTTGCGTGGGACAAAGACAAAATGTAGCTCACGTTTCTCCCACCCGTGTATAGAGCCCGTAAACTTCCTCAATGCGCATCAACCGCTCAAGGTAACTCTTCCTGAGGCCGAATTTTGCAGCAATAGGTGATTTGATGACGGGGCCCAGTTGACGTGGGTCGCCCGCCAGGATGACATTTGTAGACGCATCCGAGAAAGAGAGAATTGGGACCATCGCAAGAGGTTCCTCTGCCTGTGCAGCCTCGTCGATGACAATGTGACTAAAATGTCCGGCATGAACGTTCAACGTCTGGAGTAGGCCTGCCGAGGAACAAGTAGAGAGCACAACCCGGTAGGCCAGCAATGTCGCATGATTCGGGATTCCGGAGAAGGTTTGTACATTCATTGGTACGTCCCTTTGGGAGCGCGAATAAGCATTCAAACGGAACAACTCGGTGTCATTCAGCCCGGCGACGGCCAGGCGCTCAACAAGTAGATCCGCAGCTGCATTACTCGGAGTACACGCGAGAACTTTGACGCTTGGATCATGGCGTACTAGTTGCATAATGCATTCGACCACAGTGGACGTTTTACCTGTTCCCGGGCTGTGGGGGGGAGTTCGTCAGCCAGCCGTACATAAGAGGGTATGGTGTTGCGCTCACGGCCCGAAGATAATAAACGGGGTAGAACCCTTTGGCTGTTGCAAAATTGAAAGTACCGTCTGCAGCTGTTGGTCGTCATCACGAACGTTCTCGTTAAACAACTTGAGATTGTCGATTTCAGCCCTCGAGAGACGACGTTCGATTGGTTTGATATCTGACACAGAAGGAAACAAGAGTCGACGCTGAGGTGAGAATGAGCTTGCTAATGCATGATATTGACGACGTAGAGTGATGCGGTTAAGTCTGAATCGTAATATGAATGTTGCCCCTCGGTAGAGATTGAAATCTATCGGCAGTCTAAGCGACATCCTGAGCACGGAAATATAGCCTCGCGTGAACAAATCGACTTTGGTTATGCGTGCTTCGTAGCGTATATCATCCTGGATATCGTCCAGCCAAAGGAAATCCCCGATAATCGCTTCTGGGAGATGATCCTCGTCTTTATCCTCCATCTCAACACTACGTAGGCCCCATTGAACACGTACACACCTGAGGCTAAGTAGGGGAACGCACCTGTACCGTTCGTCGCGTTGTCGAACTTCAACTTCATAGGGATGTTGGTCCAGAAATTCTAACCTAACACAGAATTACTGTAAAACGAATGCAAAAAAGCTACTGGACATACTGTTGATGACAGTCTTCAACATTCAATAGTGCCTTGGAGTACTGTGTGTACGTGTCCATATTTAAATCGGGGGGCTTCAAATCCTTCAAAACCTCCCTTAGCACCGGCGACAAGGCCTCGATAAGGCTCCGCGACTTCGTATCGTGATGACGGTTGAAAGTAGCATCGTCCACTATGTCTTGGAGTGATGGCGGTAGCTCATATCCTGGGATTTTCCTTGACTTTCGACGTCCGCTGGGAGGGGGGAGAAGTATTTCCTTCTGTGGCGGTACCTGTCGACCACCTTCAGGACGTCGGCGTCGGGCAGGTACTTCTTTATCGAGGAACTCGAAGTGTTTATGGTCGTTCAAGGAGCCCGCAATACCGTGTAACCCTCTGGAAACTACGAACCGAGCCAATCGTTCGCTATCATAGAAAACCAGTTCGAGTGTTGCTTCAAATAGCCCATCAAATTTGGGGTTGAATTGTATATGCACTATGCTCTCCATGCCAGGCTGAATGGGGTGATTGTCACCCTCAGTTACTATAAAGCTAGGGGAGCGGATGAATATAAGTAGCAGTGTGAAGTGTTAATACCCACCTAAAATCTCTCCCATACAATGTCCTGACTCTCTGCTCGACCAAGGTCGCAGCCGGGAAGCCCTCGGCATTCTTGATTGTGAGTGACAACGTCGGAGTTGCAAAGGGTCCATCCGGGGATATGCGTTCGACGATGCCAAAATCTAGCCCATCATTTTCACCCGAGACGGAGATACCAGTGTCATCACTGTCAAGGAGCTCCTCTCCTTCGCCGGAAGAAGAGCCTGGGTTGTCGTGCGCCCGGTGATTTGTCGGCAAGGCCTCCTGGTGGTGCCTGCGGTCACCGGTGGGTTGTTTGGCTGCACCACGCAGTGTCCGTTCAATCACGAAGTCAACGTTGTGCTTGGCGTCAAAGAATTTGAGCTCAAGAACGGTTTCACAGAGCCCCTCTCGTTGGGGCGTGAAGGAAACCGGCACTGTACAATTGCGCTTATGCTTAATCCGCTTAGGACCACCCTCGAGCTGGGCGGAAAAAGAGCTATTTATCAAGAAAATAAGCAACAGACATCCTCGGACACAAAACTGGACTAACCTGATTGCTGGGTCATCTGATGAGCGCAAACTAGCAGCTTGCAAAGAGACCCATGGTTCAGGAGAGGACTTGTTGATGACAAGCCGCATAGTCTGCGTTGCAAATGGCACGTCCGACCGTGGGCGTTCTACCAAGAATTCAAGACCTGACTCTGGAGAGACAACAATCCAAGGATGGATAGCACGCCCACGTAAGTCACGTGTCACTGTAAACTCTTGATCGTTCGGTCGCGTTCTATCGATAAATGTAATCCTCAAGGACGCGCGAAAATTGCCGGCACGTGGTGCATCAAAGGACACGAGGATGCTTCGTGGCCTTTTCTTCCCGACCTCTCGTGTGTTCCCAACAAGGGCCGCAGAAAAACTGCGAGAAGAAATGTGAGAGCTTTAAAACGGACTGTCGTGAAATGGCCCGCACTATGGATTCGGAAGGGGTTCCACGGTCACACTTTGCACAGAGAGATTGGACACTACTTCGGTTTTCGTTATGGAGACATTGAGGTCAGCGAAAAAGGTCAGGTTCTCTGGCGTTCCCGTTCCCTCTGTGGCGAAATCGAGACCATCTTCATTGGATACAATGACACGCGGGTCTACTACAAGGGTTGGCGCACCGCCGATAGACGGTGGGGGGGTAATGGACGGCGACACCGGTTGGGTATTCAGGGGTCCTGGCTGCAAGGGAGGAGACTGCTGGGGGCCACCTGAGTTCGAATGTCCATTGAGAGCAACATTGAGAAGATGCTTCTTCCCGCTTTGATGTTGTTCGAGCAAAGAAGGAGGGAAGGCGCAGTTGCATGGTTCGCAGCGAGAAACGTCGTGACGATTGGGACATTCATCGTCTGTACAAGTACCCCCCCTAATGGCCGTAGTGCAATAAGCTACCATGGTAAATGGAAGTGCGGGAGAAAGCGGTATGCTTTCAAGTATGGTGATTTGTATTACTCACTGTGGTGCCACAGGAAAGCTCAGGCGCTAAATATGACCAAGTCAACGTGAAGCAATCCCAGTTATCCCACGGCGTGTTGAACGCATGTGGCCAGGTCCCGGTTCCGTCGCCGGACCCGGCGTTTATCATGCTTGCAGAAGGCGAGGTGTAGAGCATGCCTGGGATCGCCAACGTTGTGCTCCTTCGATCGGGCCTCGCGGGAAGCAGCGAGGTACACAGACGTCCCATGGTTGCCAGGACTCCTTTCGGATGCAAGTACAGTATACTGCGCTCAGCCTGGCAGCGGCACTAGCCAGGCTGGATCGGGATTCCGAGGCGAGGCTACTGGCGCACTTGGCAAGCTCAGCAGTGGATTGTCCTGGTCCTGGTCCGAAATATAAGCCAGGTGGGGCGCATTGCATGATCCAAGTAGCCTATGGGGCCTGAGGCACCATCAACTATAAACTGGACCTGTAAAGCGACGTGATACTTAGTAAGTGCGAACTCACTCGCACCAACACAGGAGAATTATAGTAAACCGAGTATGCGACGCTTATGTTATATATCGGGAGGGTATAGGTTCGTTCGCATACATCGGGGTCAGGACCGTATTCAAAGTTAAGGTGAGGCCTTCTCATAATCGCCGGTGACATCATGATGGCGCACCGTGTTTGCGGCGGGCCAAAGCTTAGCTTGTCGGCCCCCACTGCAGCTTCGGGTTCAGAGAAGGATTACAGAGATCACTTTCGCACAAGCGTGACCCCGCAAATTAAAATAAAAGGCTAACAAATGCTGGATGGACCATCATAGCTTCAACGTCATTGCCACACGCTTTGGTGATGGCCCGGGAGCGAAGCTCTGGCACCCGCATCGCTCTCTAGCAGAGGAGACCCCTTCTCTCATTCCTTATGGTGTGCAACTCCCCACGTTCGTCCATAGTGAAGAGTGGCACGTTACTAGTGTTTCGCCAATGGATGCCTTCACGAAAGTGCTAAGGTATCCCAAGCTGCAACCGTGACTTTAGACTTTAGGTCTCACACACGATGCCGCGGCACAGAGGGAGATGCCCGCGAGGATGCCGAGCTCGATGAGATGGCACAGCGCGTTGTGTCCGTTTGAGGCGATACTCAAGACGCGCCTCGTACCGAGGGTAACCGAGGTCGGGCCCAGTGACCTCGGAACGGTTCCGGGAAGCTTGAAGCTTGTGAAGGGGGTAGTATTTGTACGCCCCGGCAGATGGCGCGGAAGTGCGCCTTGCAAGCGCCCTTGCGGCAGACGCAACGGATGAAGCCCAGTAGGTGTGGTTCGAGTATTTCTTTGACTTGACGCCTGTGAGCAATCGTGCGCGTGCACGAGATCTTGATGTTGTGCTGCGTCCGGCCTAACGGTGAGAACAGTTCATGATTGTATTTTATTTTCGATTCCTCCCCTCGGAACCCAGTCTCTTGAATGGTTTAGATCGGTAGCTGGGTACAACCACGAGTGGGTCGCCACGGACGGTGCGCGGCACGACCTCCAACCATCTGCGTTGACGCCATGACTAGAAAACGTGCTCGGCATCGGGAGAAACCCCCCAGAATATGCTTAGCTCCAGATACTGTACGTCTTCCTAGGTATCGTCCAGCCGGCGAAAGTACCCGATGGGAGAAGATCTCTGTCTCTATCCCCGATCCCAACACTATGCAGGCTCCATTGGACACATTCATACGCAGGACCAGGTAGTGGAACTCACCTGCACTGTTGGTCGTTACTACGAGCGCGAAAAGATATTAGACGTCTACTGGTGACAGTCTTCAACATTCAATGGTGCGTTGGAGTACTGCGCATATTTAAATTTGGCGACTTAAATCCTTCGAAGCCTCTCTTAGCCTCGGCGACAAGGCCTTGATGAGGCTCCGCGACTTCGTGATGACGGTTGAAACTAGCATCGTGCTTTGCTCGGAGTACTGGCAGTTGCTCATATTCTGGGATTTCCCTTGGCTTTCGATGTCAGCCGGGAGGAGGGAGAAGTATTCCTGTTGAGATGAGCGATCGAACTCTGAGTTGCCCAGGCGTGGTTGTGGAGCCTCGCAATATTACTACGACAGTTTCTCTCGATCTTCTTATTACTTTCTCCCCACACGATGTCTTGTTTGGACTTAAATACTGTGTAGCTACGACTGGGCGACGCGTGCGTTTGCCGCAGAATCAAGGCCTCGTTTGTGTTCGTATTTGCCTCAAGTGAATCTAACATTTCCTGTGGCGGTACCTGTCAACCACCTTCAGGATGTCGAGCAAGTACTTCTTGATCGAGGAACTCGAAGCGTTAATGGTCGGCGAGAGAGCCCGCAATACCGTGTAACCCTCTGGAATCTACGAACCGAGCCAATCGTTCGCCATCTCCAGTGTTGCTGCAATTTGGGGTTGAATTGTATAGTATGCGCTATGCTCTCCGTGCCAGGCTGAATGGGATGATTGTCATCCCCAGTTACTATGAAGCTGGGGGAGCGAATGGATGTAAACAACAGTGCGAAAGCGTTAACACTCACCTGGAACTTGGATCTCTCTCATACAATGTCCTGATTCTCGGCCAGACCAAGGTCGCAGCCGGGAAGCCCTCAGCAGTTTCGATTGTGAGCGAGGACGTCGGAGTTACAAAATGTCCGTACAGGTATCATGATATGTGTTCAACGATGCCAAAATCTAAGCCATTTTCGCCCGAGACGGAGATACCAGTGTCATCGCTTTCAAGAATGTCTCGTTCACCGCACCGGAAGAAAAGTTTGGGTTGTCAGGCGACCTGTCATTTGTCAAAGGATCCTTATCAGGATTGGCGGACACCACTAGATTGGTTGGTATTCAAGTCCCTACCGTCCTCACGACAGGAAGGCTCCAAGACAATTAATTGTAGTACAAACACTGTGCATGTTATCATCACAAAGGAACTCATACCTACAAAGACATGATCTTTTCTATGATCTAGTCGGCCACACCACGCAATCTCCGTTTGATCACGAAGTCAGCCTTGCGCTTGCAGTCACAGAAAATAAGCTCAAGAACGGTTTCACAGAACCCCTCTCGTTGTGGCGTGAAAGAAACTGTCACTATACGTTTGCCCTTATTCCTGATCCACTTAGAATCACCCTCGAGCCAAGCGGAAAAATAGCTATTTATCGAGAAAATGAGCAACAGACACCTCGGACACAAAACTGGACTCACCCGATTGATGGATCATTTGATGGGTGCAAACAAACAGTTCGGAAGGAGACCAATGGTTTAACTGAGGTCTTGCTGATGACAAGCTGCATAGTCTGTGTTGCGAACGGCACGTGCGACCATGGGCGTTCCACCCAGAATTCAAGACCTGACTCGGGAGAGACACTGACCCCTGTGCCTTCATTCCCCGGTTCGACTTCCGACTCCGGTTCAGAGGTATCCCCGTTGCTAGTTGGGAGGATTGCACACCCACGTAGCTCACGAGTCAATATAAACTCTCGATTGTTCGGACGCGTTCTATCGACAAATGTAATCTTCAAGGACGCGCAAAAATTGCCGGCGTGTGGCGCATCAAAGGACACGAGGATGCTTCGTGGTCTTTTCTTCCGGACCTCTCGTGTGTTTCCAACAAGAGCCGCATAAAAACTGCGAGAAGGGATGTGAGAGCTTTGAATGGAGTGTCGTGAAATGGCCCGCACTATGGATTCGGAATCGGTTCCACGACCACGCTTTGCACAGAGAGACTGGACAATACTTCAGTTTTCGTTATGGAGATAGTGTGATCAGCGAAGAAGGATAAGGACACGTCCTCTGGCGTTCGCGTTCCCTCTGCGACGAAATCAAGACCACATTCACTGGACACAATGACACGCGAGTCTGCTATAAGGGTTGGCATGCCGCTGCTCGATGGTGGAGGGGTGGTTGGCGGTGGAGGGGTAGCTGGTGGTGGTGGGGTAGCTGGCAGTGGAGGGGTGGCTGGTGGTGGTGGGGCAGCTGGCAGTGGAGGGGTGGCTGGTGGTGGTGGGGTAGCTGGCAGTGGAGGGGTGGCTGGCGGTGGAGGGGTGGTTAGCGGTGGCAACAGTTGGGCATTCAGGGGTCCTGGCTGCAAGGGAGGAGATAGCTGAGGACCACCTGGGTTCGAATGTCCATTGAGAGCAACATTGCGAAGATGCTTCTTCCCGCTTTGATGTTGTTCGAGCAAAGGAGTAGGGAAAGCGCAATTGCATGGCTCGCAACGAGAAATGTCGTGGCGATTGGGACATTCATCATCTGTACAAGTGTCCCCCCTAATGGCCGTAGCGCAATAAGCTGGCATGATACATGCGAAAGAAAATGCTGTCAAGTATGGCTTGTTACCTTGCTTGTAAGGTTTCCTGCGACTTCATATATTGAAGCCAGATCCCTCGCCGCATGCCAGTCCGCAGTCCATGTCATGTGGACATAGGTATTGGTAAGGTGATAGGACTTCCTGCAAGTCCCTGATAAGTCATTTCAAATCGACAACTTCTGCAGGCAAGATTACTGCGGAAGAAGAAGTCGGTATTTCACCTACCGTGTTTGCAAGGCTCCTTCCGAATGGAAGCCGGAGTATGCCGCGCAGAGCTCGCAGTCCGTCTCACGTGGCCATGAGTATTGGTAATAGAACTTCTGGAAGTCCAAAATCGACCTGATAGCTCTCAACATGTAATAAACCTCTGCAAAACGGTTACTGCGCAAGAATCCTCCTTCAGAGTCGATCAATCCTCGCGGAAAGCAGAGATGTACACAGACATGGATATCCCATGATTGCTAGAACTCCTCTGGACCTAGGAAAAAGTAAGTATACTGCGCTCAGCAGTGGATGGTGCTGGTCCAGGTCTGAGATTGAGCCAAGTGGGGCGCATTGCACGAGCTAAGCAGTCTATGATCCCTGAAGCCCCGTCAACCACCAAATGGACCCACAAGACAACATGATCGGTGCGGTCTCATTCGCACTAGTACCACATGTAAGTCATATCAAATTGAATAGGTATGCGACGTTATGCTATATATCGGAAGGACATAGATTCGCATACATCGTGGTTCGCGATTGAAAAAAGGGGGCTAACAAACGCTGGTTGGACCATCATAACTTCACCACCATTGCGGCGCACTTTGGCGATGGCCCGGGAGCTAAGCTCTGTGCCCCCCCCCCCCCCCCCCCCCCCCCCCCCCGGTCGCTCTCAAGCAGGGGAAACACCTTACCCACCCGTGTTTGTCCACGGAGAAAAGCGGCACGTCAATAGTGTTTCACCAATGGGCGCCTTCACGAAAGTGCTCGGCAAGCCCCAAAAGATGGGCGAATCAGGCAAGTCAGGGAAGAACGTACGTCATGGTGACCCAAGGTAACCCTTTTCGCCAACGTCATGCGGCATCTAGGCCTCACGCACGATGTCCAAGGAAGACGCCACGACGATGTCGAGCTCGATGAATGGCACAGCGCCTTGTGTCCCTTCGGTGCGGGGAGTCAATGCTCAAGATGTGCCTCGTACCACCTTCCGGGGTCGGGCTTGGTGGCCTTGGAACTATTCCAGGAAACTATGAAGGGGTTATTCGTGCGCCCTGGGAGGTGGCGCGGAACTACGCCCTGTAAGCACCGTTGAGGCAAGCGCGGGGATGAAGGCCAGCAAGTGTTGTTCGAGTATCTCTTTGACTTGATAAGCCAGTGAGCAACCATGCGCATGCACGAGATCTTGACGTTTAGCTGCGTGCGGCCTATGGACGAGAGCAAGTTGTGAGTGATTTCCTGTTCCGATTCCTCCCCTCGGACCTACCCAACGCCCAGTATGTTACCGCAGCGGTCATCGCTCAACAAAGCTGACGGGATTTCTTGTTTTCATTACGGTCTCCTGAACGATTTGGGCCAGCAACCGGGTACCAATACTCTCACGGGCGGTGCGCAGCACGACCCCCTATCTTGGGCGACATCGTTGACGTACATAGACAACCATCGGGAGAAACTGGGCATTAGAATAATCTTGCTAATCCAGATAATTATTAACCTGATACCCTATAAATTAACTTAACCCCGCTTAATTAGCTCGACTAGCATCAATATTGTTCATTATCCGCAGATCAACACAGCAGGTTTTCCTGATGCTTAAAGCGAGATTGAAAACATCCGCGTTTCAAAGTACAAATTTAACGTCGGGTGGAAGGGGGAGATCAGCGAGGAACGCGGTGGTGAGTAACGTGAGTTCAAGTCGTAGCTAACCGTTCGGTGTACCATAGTACGAGTGACATTGACTGCGTACTACCGAAGAACTAATGACTACTTAAAGTCCGTAGAGAACTTCGATTCACAGTGTTCTGCCTGGAGACAATGAGTATTAGAAGCCCCCATTAGGTGCAAGGTTCCAGACGTGCTCCAATGCATAGTACGTGAATGTGGACTAAGGAGAGTAACGATTTGTGTCTGGAATTACAAGTAGCTAGGCCAAAAAAGTTCATGTTTACAGAGGGAAAGAGTGTCGCTCTTCCCTCTCCACTATTCGCGATACCTATAAATATTCTCGCTCTTCTTGCCGATGAACTCCTCTCCATACACGGGTTGTTCCCTCGAGATGATACTATATCCTGGCACACGAACCTCATCCTGCGGCCTCCAGCTGAGCATTTTCCCGGTCCACCCTCCGCGCAAATAGATGTTGTTTAGGAACGTGCGCCAAAGCTCGTCCTTCCCCAGTACTTCCGGGTCTCCGACCACAATGAGCAATGCCTGCGCGCGTGTGATGGCAACTAACAAAGGATACTTCAGCATCATAGGTCCAGATAAATGCAAAATCACTGACCATTCATACGCTGACGATACTGTAAGAAACCCAATGCCCTCCGCTTGTCAACTGCGGAATTGCTTCGAGTTGTAGCAAAGATGATCACTTTTCGTTCCTGATTGAAAGGTCGCCATGATTAACGTCAACATCTCGGCATAACACTGTGTTATACGAACCTGTCCTTGGAACTGCTCAACTGAGCCCACATCAATATCCTCCAGCTTTGCCTGCTTCAACAACTCCCGGATCGTTCTGACCTGAGCCTTGTAAGGTGCGACAATGCCAATATCCTCCGAGTCTGCAGCGAGGTGTATAACATGGACGAGAAACGATGGAACGCATCACACTCACAGATCTTAAGTTCAGGATCCGTAGTAAGCTTCTGGCAGTAGTCACGGACGATTGACGCTTCATGAACGTTGAAGAGTGACCGAGAATGCCTCGAACGCTTCTCACGGCCTTTGACGCCGTGGAACACGACAGGGAAGCCCTTCTTCGGCAACACCCTCGAATTGAGCAAGAGGTGCGTGACATCCGCACTTGCACAAGCCCGCATTCTATCCTCGTACAAGAACCGGTTTGGCCATGCAATAATTGCACCATGTGAGCGGCGATTCCGCTGAAGGTCGACGATCCTGCACTCCTGATGAGCGCTGCCCAATGACGAAGAGAAAGGCGCCGCTCACGTTGTTCCGCTCTGTGTATCAAGCCCGTATACTTGACTGATACGCATCAAACGCTCGAGGTAACTCCTCCCCAGGCCTTCTGTGGAGGCAGTGGATGACTTGATGACAGGCCCCAATTGATGTGGGTCACCCGCCAGAATAACATTTGTGGACACAGTCGAGAAACTCGCAATTGGAATCATCGCAAGGGGTTCGTCCGCCTGTGCAGCCTCGTCGATGAATATGTGACTAAAGTGTCCGGAAGGAACGTTCAACGTCTGGAGTAGGCCTGTCGAGGAACAGGTAGAGAGCACGACGCGGTAGGCGAGTAATGTCGCACGATCCGGGAGTACGGAGAATGGTTGTACACCCTCTGGTATCTCCTCTTCGTGACGCGAATATGCATTCAGGCGATAGAGTTCGGTGCCATTCAGCCCAGCAAAGGCCAGGCGCTCAACAAGTAGATCCGCAGCTGCATTACTGGGTGTGCATGCGAGAACTTTGACGCTTGGACCACGGCGTACTAGCTGCATGATGCTTTCGACAACAGTGGATGTTTTACCCGTCCCTGGGCTATGAATGAGTTGTCAGTACCGGCCAGAGATAAGGTGTGGGGTTGCACTTACGGTCCGTAGATGATGAACGGGACAGTGCCTTTTGGCTGCTGTAGTATTGAGACTACAGTCTGCAGCTGTTGCTCGTCATCGCGAATGTTCTCGTTGGCTAACTTGAGATTTTCAATCTCAGTTCTTGAGAGACGGCGTTTAATTGATTTGATATCCGACACAGAAGGGAACAGTAGCCGACGTTGAGGTGAGAATGAGCTTGACATGGCATGATATTCACGACGTAGAGTGATGCGGTTAAGTCTGAATCGTAACATGAATGTTGCCCCTCGGTAGAGATTGAAATTTATCGGCAATTTAAGCGACATCTTGAGCACGGCAGCATAACGTCGCGTGAACACATTGATGTCGGTAATGCGTACTTCGTAGCGTATATCTTCTTGGATATCATCCAGCCAAAGGAAATCCCCGATAATCACTTCTGGGAGAAGATCTTCGTCTTGATCCTCGATCTCAACACTACGCAAGCTCCATTGAACACATACATGCGCGAGGCCAAGCAAGGGAACGCACCTGTGCCATTTCCCGCGTTGTTGAACTTCAACTTCATAGGGAGGTAGGTCTAGAACATCTCGCCTGCACCAACATTACTGTTAAGACGAGGGCGAAAAGATACTGGACGTACTGCTGGTGCCCATCTTCAACATTTACCAGCGCTTTAAAATACCGTGCGTAAGTGTCCATATTTAAATCGGGGGGCCTCAAGGCCGCGATAAGGCCCGGCGCTTCCATGTCGTAAGGACGCTTGAAAGTAGCATTGTCCACTGCTGCCTGGACTATCGGCGGTAGCTCATATTCTGGGATTCTCCTTGACTTTCGACCTCGGCTAGGAGGAGAGAGAAGTATTTCTTTTCGTGGCGGTACCTGTCGATCACGACGTCGGCCCGGTACTTGATCGAGGGACTCAAAGTGTTTATGGTCGTCCAGGGAGCCCGCAATACCGTGTAACCCCCTGGAAAATACGAACCGAGCCAGTCGTTGGCTATCATAGAAAACCAGCTCCAGTGTTGCTTCAAATATCCCCTCGAATTCGGGGTTAAATTGTATATGCACTGTGCTTTCCGTGCCAGGTTGGATCAGGTGAGTGTCGCCCTTAGTTGCAATGAAGCTGGGGCAGCGAATGAATGTAAATAACAGTGTGCAAGCCTTAATACCCACCTAGAGTTGCTCCCAAACAATATCCTGATCCTCGCCTTGACCAAGGTCACAGCCGGAAAGCCCTCTGCGTTCTTGATTGTGAGTGCAGACCTCGGGGTTGCAAAGGGTCCGTCCAGGTGCATGCGTTCGACGATGCCAAAATCGAGCCCATCCTCACCCGAGACGGAGATACCGGTGCCACTACTGTCGAGAAGCTCCTCTCCTTCACCGGATGAAAGACTTTCATTATCATCTGCCCAGTCCCTTGTCGGCAAGGGCCTGACCACCCCACGCAGCGTCCGTTCAACGACGAAGTCAGCTTTGCGCTTGCGGTCATAGAAGGTCAGCTCAAGAACCGCTTCACAGAGTCCTTCTTGTCGAGGCGTGAAAGAAACAGTCACTATACGCTGGGCATTGAGCTTGATGTTCATAGAATCACCCTGGAACTGTGCAGAAAAACAGCTATGCATCGGGAGAATGAAGAACGGAAGGCCTCAGACACAGATTTGGACTCACGCAGTAACCGACTCATCCAATGAGCGCAACCTAGCAGCTTTGAAGGAGACCAATCGTTTAGGTGAGGACTTGCTGATGACAAGCTGCAAAGTCTGCGTTGCGAACGGCACGTCCGACCGCGGGCGTTCTACCAAGAATTGGAGACCTGACTCGGGAGAGATACTGATACCTGTGTCTTCACCCCTGGGCCCCAATCCGAGTCCCGTCACCGTTTCGGAGGCCTCTCCGTTGCTAGCTGGACCACCAGGGAGGATAGCATGCCCACGTAACTCACGGGTTACTGTAAACTCTCAATCATTCCGTCGTGTTCTATGAATGAAAGTAATCATCAGTGACCCGTGAAAGTTGCCGGCACGTGATGCATGGAAGGACACGCGGATGCTGCGTGGCGTTTTCTGCCGAACCTCTTGTGCGTTTCCAACAAGAGACGCAGAAAAACTGCCAGAAGAAATGTGAGAGCATTGAATGGGGTGTCATAAAATAGCTCGCACTCTGAATTCGGAATAGGTGCCACAACCACATTTTTCACGGAAAGACTGGACAGCACTGCGGTTTTCGTTATGGAGACGATAATGTTGGCCGAAGAAAAGGACGGATTCCCTGCGTTTATCGATCCCTCCACGGTGAAATCGAGACCACCTTCATCGGATACAATGACACGTGGGTCTGCAGTTTGGGTTGGTGCGCTGCCGCTAGACAGTGGTAAGGTATTTGGCGGCGGCACCGATTGGGCATTCGGGAGTCCTGGCTGCGAGGTAGGCTGCTGAGGACCTCCTGAAATCGGTAGTCTATTGGGAGCAACATTGCGAAGATGCTTCTTCCCACTTTGATGTTTCCCGAGCCAAGGAGTAGGAAAAGCGCAATTGCATGGCTCGCAGCGATAAATGTCGTGGCCATTGGGACATTCAGCGTCCGTGCAAGTACCCCCGCTAAGGATCGTAGGGCAATACGGTACCATGGTAAATGGGAGTGCTAAAGAACGTGTGTGTGTGGCACACGCGTTTCAAGTACGGTGCTGCGGGAAGATTGGGCGCCAAGGATTAAGTCAAGTTCAAGAAGCTGAGCAATCTGATGGCCCGCAGGCCCCAATTGATCGATCACACATGACCGGTAGTCGGGTCCCTCGCCGGACCCGGGGAGCAGTGGCAGAGAGTGAGGTTACAGAGATGACTCGGATGGTGGAACCGCCGACGCTTTACTTCTCCGATCCATGCTTGCAAGAAACAGATGTACTGTGCAGACGCCCTATTATCGATGGAACCCCTTTGGCCCTAGCCTGAGGAAACGAGTATGGTAGATGTTGGAAGTGCGGCACTGGCAGCTCCAGTCGACTCGAACGCGGACGCACCGCCGCGGCCAGTGGATGATGCTTGTCCGGGTCTGAGATTCAAGTTGAGCCAAATGGGGCGCATTGCAGGAGCTGAGCAGTCTATGATGCCTAAAGCCCCGTCAACCACAAAATGGACCCACAAGACAACATGACGAGTGCGATCTCATTTGCACTACCACATGCGAGTTATATTAAACTGAATGGGTATGCGGTGCAGCGACGACGCTAACTTTTTTTTTTTTTTTTTTTTTTTTTGAGTCAGCATTTGTATTCCGCAACATACACAATGGTAAAGACGCGGTCCCGGTACGGGCCGGATTTGAACTAAAGACAAGGTGGGCTGCTACTGGCTAGCGGTGTCTAGCGCGTGGTACGGAGAAAGATGAAGGTAAGAGGGGGGATTGTAAACAACGAGAACCGGGCTGGTTTCAACCAAGCCCTCGCAGCGACTCGCGCTCAGAAAGGGTGGAAAAAGCAACAACCCAAGCACATTTCCCAGGGGGATTGTGCGCCTCTCGGCAGCATGCTATCATCCAGTAATACCCCTGTCAGGCACGGTGGGAGTGGTGTTCGATAAACGTTATCATAGTAGGCGTTGTATTTCCAGAAGTAGGCCTCATCGTGCGCTCCCCGCCCCTTCTCCCGGAGGTGGAGCTGCCATACCAATAGGCAGTTGTGGACCCATGTCTTGGTACGTGAGGAGCCGACCCTCAACCTGGTTAAGGTGAGCTGGGCAACGGTGTCTGCCAGTCCGTCTGCCACGGTCAAGCTGTCTGTACTGGGCCCCGCTTTTACAGCCGGGCCAATCACATGGGCCAAAATAATGCGAAACCCTCGACCTTCCAGTTACCGAGGGGGTGACCACAGGCACGTTTGTTGGTGGGTCAGTGTGAGAAGGAGCAGTGACAGGTGGCTTGTCCGCCTTGGCCGGTGCCGCAGTTTGTGAGGCTGGTTTCCCGGCGGTCTTCTCCTTATCTCCTGATCTGACGGTTCTGGAGCATTTGTGCTTGCTAATCTTCTTCCGGGACTTGAAGGTCCGCCCGCAACTACCGCATTGGCGATCGCAGGGGGGGAGTTTTGAGGTTTTCTTTGCCTCGCGCTCCCTCTCTCTTTTAGCTGCACGTCTCCGTTTCCTTGCAAGACGCTTCCTCTGCTTGTTGGCCCGCGAGTCTCCCCTCGTGCCATTTTGCAAATCAAAGAAGGCCTGGCTGCCCTCATTGTTGAGAAGCTCTAAGATGAACGCAAACATCACCCTTTTGACCTTTGTGACAGGTCGTGGTACAAGCGCGACAGCACACTTGACCAGGTGAGAATGGTATGCGGGTTCGAATTCAACCCAGGAAATTTTTCCATCAACTGCCTTTTGGGCAGATATGACTTTTGCCATGAGGTTGGCCCTTGAGAGGAACCAGCGACGACGGAAGATGTTGTGGATGTCGAAGACCGAAAGATCGTCATCCGCAGGAAGTGCCCCTTTTGGTTTAGCCCTGGCCTTCGGAGCGGGTCGGTCAGTGCCGCTCACTGATGGCGGGGGGGTGATATCCATTGGGGTGTCCCGTTGGGTAGGGGTAAAAGTGTGCTCCGAGGAGGAGGACATGATGGTAAAGAGAAAAGCGCGTCGGCGACGACGCTAACTGTAGGGCCCGTTCAAGCTGACTCCGGCCCGGGTTTCTATATCCTCTCCCTTCTCCATCGCCTTTTTCTTTGCCTCTTCGAATCGGGCGTTCCACGCCTCCAACGTTTCATTCGCGCGGCGTTTCAGGTCGTCGGCCGTCTCCCTTGTCTGTGATTTCCCCCACCTCAACCAACCCCACCAGCCGCTCTTCGCGGCGTCCACTTTTTTCTCTGGATAAGAAATACGGTTAATACCCACCAAGGAATCCCATTCTCTCAAACCGCTTACCAGCTTCGTTCAGAACGCGATCAACGCCTTGACCTGCCTGATCTCTCGCTTCCTGCACCTTCGATTCAGCTTCCACCTTGATGTCCTGGTATTTCGCATCGGCGCTCTTGAGCGCCTCCTGCGTGCGCTCCTTCACAGAGCGACTCGCGTCATCAGTAACCCGCGGGCGGCCTCCTCCAGGACTGGCCACCGCCGGCGAGGGCGCCTTCTTCCCCTCGTCCTCAATGCGTGCGTTCTCCACAACGTTGTAGTACCAGATGGCCCCTATGGCGGCCAACCCGCCGGCGATGCAGAGTGTAGTGTTCCGGCCTTTGTGGAGCGTGGCGACTCGGTCTGGTGCTCGCCGCCCGTGGCGAGCATGCGGATGTGGACCCGGGGTCTCTGGACGGCTGCGATGGTCATGCGAGATACGCGAGGCCCGAGTGCAGTGGCAGCAGTGCGGCAGTACTAGTAGTACATGATGTTAATTTATCGGCGGGTTGCTTTCGTTTGTAGTACTAGTATAGGACTTTCTTGTACAACGTGGTGGGCGTGAAAGATGGGTGTTGTTCGATCGCCTTTTCAAGGCCTACTGCTTGGCCGCAAATATTCATCTCAATTGGAGTAGCTGCACCATCCCTCTGACGTCACTCTCAATAGTAGCACGTGTGGCCATCAGTCATGTGAATACGTCCTGTTGAAGGGTGCTGAGGCGTGCCAGTGGGGGTGTAGTCGACTTTGCCTGTAGCGTACGAAGCGTCAATGACACGCGCATATCACGCGCAACCCATATTGGCGCTAGTGTGTCTGTGTCTGTCCGTCGAAAGGCGCGGCAATTTTTTTTTTCGAGTGTTCTTGCGCTATCAAGGGTTCATCACCATCACCGCCATCATGTTCGTCGAAAAGTCGTTGTAGCTAAGATGTTGAGAAATAAATGGAGAGAGAACTCCAGAAGAAGTCGCCAGAAAGATGCTACCAAGGGAAAGTGACGCTGACGCGTCTTTATTGGACGGCTTCCTAATCGATGGCGTATTCTTCCTCTTCCCTCTCCATCTTCCTCACTTCAACGAACGCGCTGCCTGGACTCTTGTGTCAGGACTGTCTCGGAACAGCTTCCAATAACAACTCTTGATCCGACAGGGCCTGTGGCGAATGTGTGTGTTTGTGCACACACCACCCGCTCGCGTGGTGACCACGTGCGGCATGTGTATCCATTATGTATCCTCGTTGTGTTCCGTGTGGAAGAAGAAGCAAGTCTTCGACAGTCTGGTGCGCACTTGACTTACTCACGATGCGGCAACGTGGCAAGAAAAATGTCAGTCATGCCCAGTCGACGTGGGCTTTATAAGAGTTATCCGATCCGGCTGTGATCCATCCATCGATTGTTTGTTTCTATATCTGTTCGCTTCGTCTTATTTTTTTCGCCTACACTCGACTACCGCGATTCTTGTGCAGGGTCTCAGCAGCGGTCGGGCAGGGCCTGATAAAAAGATGGGGAAACACGGTGCGTAATCAGGACACCAGTTCAAAGCCGATCAAGAATTCCTGCAGTATATATATACAGCGACGCAAAGGAGACAAGCAGAGACAGAACACTACAGGCAGAAGCAAAGCAAAGTAAGTAGGAAAAATGTCCGAGGCGCCACACTGCGAGCACTCGCATCGCAGTAGGACCGGCAAAAAGAGAAAAAAAAGCAGTAATAATACAGTACTAACGTCTAGATTTATGGGGCTTCGACTTCCGCACAACCGAGAGCCGGCTCTGCTCCTTACACCTCTTCTTCGACGACTCAGGGAACATGGCCTTGATGATATAGGAGAACGGCATGCCGAGCTTCTCGCCCGTCTTCATGCAGCGGTTCAGCCTGGCCTTGAACTCCTCGTGGACGCGCTTTGTCTCCTGCCGCTTGAACTCAGCCCTGTCCGCTGAGACGGGGGTGCACTCCTTTGGCGGCGTTCGACGGTGCCGCCCAAGCGCATCTTTGCGCGCAAAGAAGTCCCCGCAATGGCCGCAGAAGGAGATCTCCCAGGGGTGCGCCTCCGCCATGTCGCAGTGACGCCTGAAGTCGTCCCAGTCGCTGAAGTCCGCGCGTGGGCAGAGGCGGCACTTGAGCACGTCGACCGTCTCGCGCCTCCAGTCGGCCGGCGTGGCCGCCAACAGCGCCTGGTGCCGCTCGATCAACCTCCTAGGGATCCTAAAGGGCTCGCTGTCAACCTGCTCGTCGTGCTCGTCAATCTCCGCGCTGTGTTCGTCTACCTCTGGCTGCACCACGCTGCTGTGGTGGTGCCACGTTCCTTCATCCACACTCCCCTCAATCCAATTCGGCTGTTCCCACACAGAAGCTCCCACCAACACCTGCTGGACACTTGGTCCCAGCGGGGGCTGATGATGAACTTCCTGCGCGTCCGTGGCCGCGAGCCTCCCCGCTCCGCGTCCCGCCGTTTTGGATTCATTCTTATCCCACGTTTGGGTCCTGGTTGCGGGCTTGTAGCGGGCCCTGCTTGTGGGCCCTGCCGCCTTCAGAACCCCATTCATTGCTGTCTTCCCCTTGCCCTTCTTGCGTGGGCGTGGCACATAGCTGTCGTTTTCTACTGGGTCCCCATCGTCGAAGGTTTCCTCTGCCCCGCGAAGGCGCTTGCCGAGGACTGTCCCCGGCACCGCCTGCACATGGGCGGTGGACGACGTCGCCGGGGCCAACCCCGCAGTAGCCACCCCATCAAGAGTGGGCCCGTAAAGCTGGGCTGGCGCCGACTCTGCGAGATACCTGCAACTCATCAGGGTCAGCGAAGGATGCATAGAAGAAAAACGATACTCACGACGTGGTCCACTCCAGGCCTGTATTACTGAAAAGATCTGCACCGTAGTCCGGTGCGACCTGCCCCTCCAAGCTGGCGTCGCCGGCAAAGTCAGGGATTAGGCTGTTATCGATTTGTCCTGGCTCGAGAAGCCAGGCAAATTCTTGTTGGAAATTTGTTGGCGCCGCGGAGCCACTTGGGATTCGGTCCTGCTATGTCTCGCGGTGAGTAGAAGTCTTGAGCTCATATCGCTAGCACTCACGCCGTACGTGCCAGCTGTCACATAGGAGGGCGAGGGTATGTCCTCTGCCCACGGTGCATCACCAAATGGCGACGGAACGGGACTCGAGTCTGTCAGGGCTTCGCGCAAGGTGAACACAAAAGACCATGATAAAAGGATCACTGTGACCTACGCGGCGTTGGAGTGGACCAGGGACTGCAGGAATCCTGAGGTGCAACAAGGTAAGTTAATGCCCTTCCGTGGATGATCAAATGCTGTGTGCTCACTTGATACATGTCATCAAAATCGTTTACGAGGTCCTCCAAGTAAATATCGGAGGTGGGAATAGAAGGAATTTCCGCAGCATTGGCGGCATCGACGTCCTCGAAAGTGGCCCCGCAGTTCGGCGGGTTGCCGGAGAGAGCTGCAGTGTGGACCTCCTGTGACACGGAAACGTGAGTAACTCTGACATCCGAGAGGAGAACGCGCTCACGAGATCCCCCAGATGCTGGTCGCGCAACTGGTCGGGCACCGCGGAAGGTTGTACGTAGTCCGAGGATTCGGACCATATCGTGGTATGGTCCTCCGCGGGTGGGGCATCTGACCACCAGAAGAAATCGAATTCAGGAGCTGTGTGGATTGAAGTCATGCGATGACAAGAGCGGTTCTGGTATTCGTGGATACAGGTACAAGGATGGTGAACTGTTGTGGAGGGAAAATGCGGACCCGCGTCTTTTATAAGGCACCGGCGCTTTCAGGGCATGGCCTCGCTCACACTAGGGTCCACAGTTGCGGCCGAGTACAACCACACACTGCCTTCGCGAGGCCGGGGCGCCCGTTGAGCTTTGACATGGTACGTTGTTCCTGGCCCGGCATGCTGCCGAGACGTTTCTTTAGCCGGCTGTGGTTGTATCGCCTCGTGTTTCTCGTGTACTTAACATGAAAGACCCTCGAAGGACCCAACACCCTCTCCGAAGAATCCCCGCAAGGTTTAGCAGCAAGCAGAAAGTCTGGTGTGTCTTCACTCTTTCTATGGGGCCATTGTGCTTACTTCAGCAGATCTGTAGCGACAACAAACATGCCGAATCTAGGCAGCGATATGGATACGGAACAAAGGGCCCGAGCGTATCCCTGATTCAATAAGCTGTGTGGCAGTTCCGGGGTGCACTATTACACTAGTCACGCCGGTAAAAGCTGTGGTGCGCATTCAGCATTTCATAAGAAAACATCCACAAAGCATCGAAATGACCAGATTCGGCCTAGGCGGTTGGTTTGAAGCGTGGGAGTAAGATCAAGCGAGATCCTGTGTTGCTCAAAGGACAGGATGTGATGTGCATGGTCTGGGGCTGTTACAACCCCCACCTTCCCTGAAGAAAGGGTGGCTGTGTCAAATAACGTACTTTTTTTTTCTTTGGAATCGATTAGTGTGTGCTTTGGAGTGCAGAACCCTATGTAGCACTAAATGTATATGTAGATCTAGCTGAGTGATGCTGACTTTCTCTAGTTCGTTCTAACGCTATCCCTCTCCCATCCCCGTGCTTAGGCTATCGTGGTCGTAGAGCGTCGGGTGGAGTTGTGCGCGCTGGGGGTGTGTGGTGAGGACGGGCCTTGTTATAGTGTGTAGCTTGTGTGTTGGCCTGCTTTCCGCATCTCCGGTTCCTTCCTCGTGTCTTCCTTCCCAGTGCTTGGTGTTGCAGGGGCGCCGGTCTTCCGCGCGCGGACCACGTTACAGGGAGGGTGTTGGGGTCAGCTTTAAGTGGTCGGTATTTACTTCATTCGCGTGTATCTGTCGGGATTATCTCGCCTAGATTGCCCTTTACTCTCTTGTTTACCTCGTAAGTGAAACGTTGGGTGGCTTGCCGCTTTCTCGTTTGCCGGTAGAGTTGCGAGTGTAAGACCTTCTCCGAGTTGTTTGCTGTGCCCATCTTTGATGCGCCTATCCGGGGCACTGTAGGCCTAAGTCTTGATATGATGCAGCGTTGACGAAGAATGATGGAGGTAAACACGCATCACAAGGAGAGCATTTGGCTCTGTGGGATCACTGAAGACCTCGAACCCTCCTAGTTTGCATTCACCGGTGGCAGAAAGGAATATCGTGTTAATGCAGACGGTACCATGAGCCGCGTTGCATGAAGTGTCGGTAAACGAGGCCTACGCACCGATGTCCGCTTCAGCCATCACCTCGCAGTCATCCGCGAGGCCATTGGGAGGGAGCGCGCGAGTGCGCGCGTTAGAGCGCGTCGATCGTCTCAAACATCCCTTTCTTGTCTGCCAGTTGTGCATGGAGTGCTGCGCTTAGAGGTTGCGATCCTGGTGTTTGTGAGGCGCGGGTATAATAGACGCAGAGCTATTCTGCTGCTAACGCCATCACGAACCGGAAGTACCGAGGCTACGGTACAACACGGGCCGAACAACACGGGCCGATGTTATCTTTAATCATACAATATGACTTTTGATACAGGGACAGAATCTACGTCAATTGCAAGGATCCAACTCCGCAGTGAATAACTTCAACTCGTCCAGCCCGGTGTCATGTGGTTGTAGGCAGCTGATTTCCGAGCCAGGAGGAATGATGAATACAAAGTGCCACATCATTTTTGGTGGGAGCGACGGCAAGAGCGGAATACCTGGTTTGATTGAGGGATCAGACGCGATCGAGAATTGGAAAATGTATAAATATCCGTTTGCCAAGATGAATGAATCAAACGCGACCTGATTCGTCAACTCGGGCACGTAGAAGATACCAGGTTGAATATCCTCCAGTTCAGAACCTCGCTATTCGATCGTCTTTGTCGGGGTAAAACCGACCCAATGGCGATCTGATTGCGATGAAGAGTCCGCCTTCATATTGTGGCTAGAATACCATCGGGGAAATTTCTTTCCTTTATTCCCTTCGCCGGAGCCGGTAGATCCAGAAGATGTCCGTTTCACCATAGGAAAGAGCTCCAGTTCTACCCTTTCCTGAAGCTTCGACTGCGCCAATGACTCGAAAAGAAGTCCCGCCGTCTGCCTCGACTCTTGCACAGCTGCCAAGTACTGGTAGAGGTGTATCTGCTCGCCTCGCTGCCATTCTCGGATCCGTGTCTGAAGTGCCGACTCGACTGAAGTCGTGATAAGTTCCACAGACCAGTCAATAAGGTCATCGACGTTCGTGCGTTTGACCAGGAAAATATGATGAGAGACGGCATCCATGTTTAGCCGCCCGCAGCCTCCGGATATGAAATGGCGCAGCTGGTCTGCCGTCAATTTGCGGATTGCATCTTTGAAAGAATTTTCCTGAGAGCGTAATCGATCCTCGTGCAGGAGGAAGTCGATGCATATACGAGCGGTGGGACCAAGTCGATTATATAGGTCATTGATACGCGCGCGATCGTTGAAATTCGTAAGCCCACGAAGGGGGGCGCTACACGGCTAAGAAGGAGGAAAGTACCTAGAATGTAAACAGAAATGCTCACGCGTGAAACAATTCCTCTCTTGTCCAAGGATTCATGATGAGAGTTATCAAGTGAGTAGTCTTCGCCAAAGGTGCCCACTGCTCTCGGCGGGGCGAAGTGGTGTACATAAGAAAGAGGTTCGAGCCGTGGTAAGTGAGAGCTCTTGGGTCACAATCCTCCGAATCAGCCAGGGTCCAGATTCTTCTCTTGAAGTCTGTGTTTTTATGATTCGAAGGGACCTCGAAAACGCCATCTTCTGCAAACAGGTAACGCCCCGCCCCACCGCACCATATAATAACGTTCCCTTCGCCAAGCCTTCGACGTAAGGCGTAGCGGATCCAGTATGTTTTCCCTATTTGCCGCAGATGTAATTCATAACCAAAAGTTTATTGCGAGAAGCGACTCACCGATCCCAGGTTGTCCTGTTATGATGACAGAGGGCGGAAGGTCATCACCACCCAATTTATCGTAGAACTTTTGGCAGTAATTGTAGATCCGTATGTAATCTTGGCGTATCCAGAGTTTTGATTGCTCGAGACCCTTGATACCAAAGTCGAGGGGGTAGCTACCTGAACCAATTTCACTCGCAATACTCTCGTCATCCTGATCTACCTTCATCGTTTCTCTTTCGGGGTGATTCCTACGCCACTCAATCTGTTCTTGTTCCACGCTGTAGTTCCAGAATTTATCACGTAGCTGAGACAGGGGATGGTGGCCTGGAAGCTTGAGGGTGGCCCACTGGCAAGCGATAGAGTCCGAGAAAAAGAGGACGACTGAGTCCAGTGTCGAGGGAGTGAAATCTGGTTCCATTGTAAGAGGTCGACGTTAAGAAATTCTCCGCCTGCTCTTATTTATCTTGACGTAAAGGTGGCTATGCACCTTAACTTTTGCGTTGTCATACTGTACTTTGTTGGGAAAGGGGCAATCCGCTAAGCCGAAGGAGTGCGAGCGTAGCGGACATCGCTACTCCGAGGCAGTTGCGGCCGCGCGGATAAGTAACACACATATCACACGCAGCAGCGCAGCCTAAGCCGAAGGAGTCCCTACTGCCGGAGTGAGGTGCGACGGGAGCGCGTCGGGTGCACATAGGAGTCACGTCCGAATTCGGCAAATCAAAATCGGGACGTTCGATTTTGGCAGGCGGCGGTTTCGTTTCGAAACCGGAGCTACCGAACGGCTATATACAGTCACCCATGGCTCTTTGGACCACTCAAATCTTTTTGACCTTCGGGATCCTGTTGTAGCAGACAACGGGGCAATTTGAATAAACAACAATTTAGTCATATGAATAAACTACCGGGTGGGCAATTAAGAACTGTTATCGGTATGTGTTGAACAATGCGATGGAGGAACCAGAGGGAAAAGTCCTTATTCACAGGAGCGTAAGTTTCCTAATTGGGAGAGGCCCTGACCACGATCTCCCACTGTCAGACATCAGATACTGTACCGAAGAACCAACGACCACTCGAAGCCCGCAGCGCAGAAGTTCAATTCACAGTATTCTGCCTAGGGACAATGAGTATTAGAAACCCCCATTAGGTGCAAGGTGGTTCCAGACGCGCTCCAATGCATAGTACGTGAACGTGGGCTAAGGAGAGTAACGATTTGTGCCTGGAACTACAAGTAGCTACTAGTAGGCCAAAAATTCCATGTATACAGAGGGAAGGGGTGTCGCTCTTCCCTCTCCACTAGTACTATTCGTGGTACCTATGGATATTCTCGCTCTTCTTACCGATGAACTCTTCTCCATACACGGGGTGTTCCCTCGGGATGATACTATATCCTGGCACACGAACCTCACCCTGCGGCCTCCAGCTGAGCGGCTTCCCTGTCCACCCTCCGCACAAATAAACGTAGTTTAGGAACGTGCGCCAAAGCTCGTCCTTCCCCAGTACTTCCGGGTCTCCGATCACAATTAGCAACGCCTGCGCGCGCGTGATGGCCACTAACAAAGGATGCGTCAGTATCATAGGTCCAGATACATGCAGAATCACCGACCATTCATACGCTGACGATACTGTAAGAAACCCAATGCCCTCCGCTTGTCAACTGCGGAATTGCTTCGAGTTGTAGCAAAAATGATCACTTTTCGTTCCTAGTTGAGCGACCACCATAATTAACGTCATCATCTCGCCATGACACTACGTTGTACGAACCTGTCCTTGGAACTGCTCGACTGAGCCCACATCAATATCCTCCAGTTTTACCTGCTTCAACAAGGTCCGGATCGTCCTGACCTGAGCCTTGTAAGGTGCGACAATGCCAATATCCTCCGGGTCTGCAGCGAGATATATAACATGGCCGAGAAATGACGGAACGCGTCACACTCACAGATATTATGTTCAGGATCCGTAGTAAGCTTCTGGCAGTAGTCACGGACGATTGACGCTTCATGAATGTTGAAGAGCGACCGAGAATGCCTCGAACGCTTCTCACGGCCTTTGACGCCGTGGAACACGACAGGGAAGCCTTTCTTCAGCAACACCCTCGAGTCGAGCAAGAGGTGCGTGACATCCGCACTTGCACAAGCCCGCATTCTATCCTCGTACAAGAACCGGTTTGGCCATGCAATAATTGCACCATGTGAGCGGCGATTCCGCTGAAGGTCGACGATCCTGCACTCCTCCTGATGAGCACTGCCCAATGACGAAGAAAAAAGTGCCGCTCACGTTGTTCCGCTCTGTGTATCGAGCCCGTACACTTGACCGATGCGCATCAAACGCTCGAGGTAACTCCTCCCCAGGCCTTCTGCGGAGGCAGTGGATGACTTGATGACAGGCCCCAATTGATGCGGGTCACCCGCCAGAATAATATTCGTCGACGCAGTCGAGAAATTCGCAATTGGAATCATCGCAAGGGGTTCGTCCGCCTGTGCAGCCTCGTCGATGAATATGTGACTAAAGTGTCCGGCATGAACGCCCAACGTCTGGAGTCGGCCTGTCGAGGAGCAGGTGGAGAGCACAACGCGGTAGGCCAGTAATGTCGCACGATCCGGGAATCTGGAGAATGGTTGTACACCCTCTGGTATCTCCTCTTCGTGACGCGTATAAGCATTCAGGCGATAGAGCTCGGTCTTATTCAGCCCGGCAAAGGCCAGGCGCTCAACAAGTAGATCCGCAGCTGCATTACTGGGTGTGCATGCGAGAACTTTGACGCTTGGACCACGGCGTACTAGCTGCATGATGCTCTCGACAACAGTGGATGTTTTCCCCGTCCCTGGGCTATGAGCGAGTTGTCAGTATCGGCCAGAGATAACGTGTGGGGTTGCGCTTACGGTCCGTATATAATGAACGGGACAGTGCCTTTTGGCTGCTGTAGAATTGAGACTACAGTCTGCAGCTGTTGCTCGTCATCGCGAATGTTCTCATTAGCTAATTTGAGATTTTTAATCTCAGTTCTTGAGAGACGGCGTTTAATTGGTTTGATATCTGACATAGAAGGGAACAACAGCCGACGTTGAGGTGAGAAGCATGCCAGGGCATGATATTCACGACGTAGAGTGATGCGGTTAAGTCTGAATCGTAACATGAATGTTGCCCCTCGGTAGAGATCGAAATCTATCGGCAATTCAAGCGACATCCTGAGCACGGCAGCATAAGGTTGCGTGATCACATCGATCTCGATGTCGGTTATGCGTGCTTCGTAGCGTATATCTTCTTGCTCATCGTTCAGCCAAAGGAAATCCCCGATAATCACTTCTGGGAGTAGGTCTTCGTCTTTATCCTTGATCTCAATACTACGCAAGCCCCATTGAACACATGTGCGCGAGGCCAAGTAAGGGAGCGCACCTGTACCATCGGCCGTGTTGTTGAACTTCAACTTCATAGAGAGGTAGGTCTAGAACATCTCGCCTGCCCCGACATTACTGTTAAGACGAGGGTGAAAAGATGCTGGACGTACTGCTGGTGCCCATCTTCAACATTTACCAGCGCTTTAAAGTACCGTGCGTAAGTGTCCATATTTAAATCGGGGGGCCTCAAGGCCGCGATAAGCCCCGGCGCTTCCATGTCATAAGGACGCTTGAAAGTAGCATTGTCCACTGCTGCCTGGACTACTGGCGGTAGCTCATATTCTGGGAGTGTGCTTGACCTTCGACCTCGGTTGAGAAGTATTTCTTTCCGTGGCGGTACCTGTCGATCACGACGTCGGCCCGGTACTTGATCGAGGGACTCGAAGTGTCTATGGTCTTCCAGGGAGCCCGCAATACCGTGTAACCCCCTGGAAACTACGAACCGAGCCAATCGTTGGCTATCATAGAAAACCAGCTCCAGTGTTGCTTCAAATATCCCCTCGAATTCGGGGTTGAATTGTATATGCACTGTGCTCTCCGTGCCAGGTTGGATCAGGTGAGTGTCGCCCTTAGTTGCGATGAAGCTGGGGCGGCGAATGAATGTAAATAACAGTGTGCAAGCGTTAACACCTACCTAGAGTTGCTCCCAAACAATATCCTGATTCTCGCCTTGACCAAGGTCACAGCTGGGAAGCCTTCTGCGTTCTTGATCGTGAATGAAGACGTCGGGGTTGCAAAAGGTCCGTCCAGGTGCATGCGTTCGACGATGCCAAAATCGAGCCCATCCTCACCCGAGACGGAGATACCGGTGCCACTACTGTCGAGAAGTCCCTCTCCTTCACCAGATGAAAGGCTTTCATTATCATCTGCCCAGTCTCTTGTCAGCAAGGACCTGGCCACGCCACGCAGCGTCCGTTCAACGACGAAGTCAGCTTTGCGCTTGCGGTCATAGAAGGTAAGCTCAAGAACTGCTTGACAGAGCCCTTCTTGTCGGGGCGTGAAAGAAACAGTCACTGTACGCTGGGCCTTGGGCTTGATGTTCATAGAATCGCCCTGGAACTGTGCCAAAAAAAAGCTATGCATCGGGAGAATGAAGAGCGGAAGGCCTCAGACACAGATTTGGACTCACGCAGTAACCGACTCATCCAGTGAGCGCAACCTGGCAGCTTTGAAGGAGACCAATGGTTTAGGCGAGGACTTGCTGATGACAAGCTGCAAAGTCTGCGTTGCGAACAGCACGTCCGACCGCGGGCGTTCTACCAAGAATTCAAGACCCGACTCGGGAGAGACACTGATACCTGTGCCTTCACTCCCCAATCTGAGTCCCGTCACCGTTTCGGAGGCCTCTCCGTTGCTAGCTGGACCACCAGGGAGGATAGCATGCCCACGTAACTCACGGGTTACTGTAAATTCTCGATCATCCCGTCGTGTTCTATCGATGAAAGTAATCATCAGTGATCCGTCAAAGGTGCCGGCACGTGATGCATGGAAGGACACGCGGATGCTGCGTGGCTTTCTCTGTCGAACGTCTTGTGCATTTCCAACAAGAGACGCAGAAAAACTGCCGGAAAAAATGTGAGAGCATTGAATGGGGTGTCATAAAATAGTTCGCACTCTGAATTCGGAATAGGTGCCACAACCACATTTTTCACGAAAAGACTGGACAGCACTGCGGTTTTCGTTATGGAGACGATAATGTCGGCCGGAGAAAAGGACGGATTCCCTGCGTTTATCGATCCCTCCACGATGAAATCGAGACCACCTTCACCGAATACAATGACACGTGGGTCTGCAGCATGGGTTGGTACGCCGCCACTAGACGGTGGTAAGGTATTTGGCGGTGGCACCGATTGGGCATTCGGGAGTCCTGGCTGCGGGGTAGGCTGCTGGGGACCACCTGGATTCGGTGGCCTATTGGTGGCAACATTGCGAAGATGCTTCTTCCCGCTTCGGTGTTGTTCGAGCAAATGAGAAGAGAAAGCGCAATTGCATGGCTCGCAGCGAGTAATGTCGTGGCGATTGGGGCATTCAGCGTCTGTACAAGTACCCCCGCTAATGGCCGTAGGGCAATATGCTACCATGGTAAATGGAAGTGCTAAAGAACGTGTGTGTGGGGCACACGGACCGTTTCAAGTATGGTGCCCGGTACCCCCGGGAGATTAGGCGCCAAAATGATCAAGTCAAGCTGAGCAATATGGCCCGTCGATCACACATGGCCGGTAGTCGGGTCCCTCGCCGGACCCGGGGAGCAGTGGCAGAGAGTGAGTTACAGAGATGACTCGGATGGTGGAGCCGTCGACCCTTTGCTCTTCTGATCCATGCTTGCGAGAAATAGCCATGTACTATGTAGACGCCCTATTATTGATGGAATCCCTTTGCTCTAGTCTGAGGAAACGAGTATGATAGATGTTGGAGGTGCGGCACTGGCAGCTCCAGTCGACTCGGACGCACCGGGCCAGCGTCAAGGTCGCGATGGATACCGGACCGGCGACACCGTGCACGGACGACGGGTCCGGGTCATGGTCCGTGCTACCTACTCGGGAAAAGTTTGCGCTTTATCTCCGAGTCAGTTGGACGTGGTTTTTCTCCTATAGAAGCACTTACAGTATAGTATAATATTCGTTCCCTTCTCACCTCGGTCTTTCATCCCAAAGACTGGGACAGGGCCTCGTTACAACACATTGCGCTTAGGGCCCCGGCCGGTCCTCGGTTCGGCTACGGGCGGGCTCACGCAGGTTTCTGTAGCGGATGGTCCTGGTCCTGGTCTGGGATATGAGCCATGGTCGCCAAGTGTGGGCTATCAGCAGATGTTCAAGGAAAGGTTATTACTAGGAAGCATTTCCGGTCCCAGGGTGGCGCCGTGGGGTTGCGGTGCGAGTGGCATACAGTATGACCTCCGAGTCCCACAATTTAGAGTATGAACACCACTCCAGAGTGCTGGGGACTGACAATGGCGTCGATGTAAACAATCACTTGGGGGCCCGCAAGCCACAAAGTCGACACAGAGCAGCGTGACGGGGGTGACCTCATTCGTGCCACCATACTGGCGGCACATAAGTTAAATGGGTATGCAATGCTTATCTTATATATCGGGAAGGCGTGGATTCGCAAACATCGCAATTGGGGTCGTACCCATATGAGGCCTTCTTGGACTGACTTACTTCAGTAACCGCTGACGACATGGCGTGCCATGTTTGCGGCCGAGCCAAGGGTTATGACCTCATAACGGTCGGTCTCCGCTGCTTCTGGGTCCGATAGAAGGGTTAACAAATTGAAATACAATCTAACAAATGCGGGATAGACGATCACAGCTTCAGCGTCATAGCGACGCGCATTCGCGCTGGAGCCAAGCTCTGGCCCTCGCGTCGCCCTCGAGCAGAGGCGACACCTTCTCCCATATTTCTTTATGGTATGCGTCCACCCACCCACGTTCCTCCACAGAGAGGAGAGGCACATCAATGAGATTTCGGCCCATAGGCGCCTTTCGCAAAAATGCGTCAGCACGCCCTTAGAAAGACCAACGAAGGAGGGTAGGAAGGAATACCATAGTGACATGCTCAAACCCGAGGTAACCCTTGTCACCAAAGTTATATGGCGTCTGCGCCTCGCGTACGATAACTATGTTTTCGATGCGTATGCCGTAGTCGCCATCGGCATAGTAACCCGGCTCTATGCCTGTTGTGAGCTTATAAATCGGACAAGGCGGAAACACGTACCGTTGGAGACAGTCATACCAGCTCTCAATGGCGTGCTGTTGTATGCTATGCGTAAAGCTTAAGAGGCGACCAGGATATATGCCAGCTATATGCTCACCGATTCGCGTCCCAATTCCTTGTGGACCTGCAAACCGAAAGCTTCAGCGAAGTCTACATTCGAAACAATACGAGGTTACGCACCTTCATGGACATTCAAGAAGTGACCAACGCCATGGCCGGTACCATGCCTGTAATCTGCACCCGTTTAAGCACCCAATGCTGAGAACACAGGACAGATAACGCACCAAGCCCGTCTCGCCACAGGTACCTCCTCGCCCACGTGTCGCTGGGATTGTTTTCAGAGCAGTTTACTACGAAATTAAATGCGCAGCTCACATATTGTACCCTGTACATACATTGGGAATATATTTTGATTAGCACTATTAATCATTTCCGACAACGAGCTACTTACCAGAGGTTCCAGTTGGAAATACAGCGGTGTCAATAGCAATATGTCCTTGCAGTACGCGCGTGAAAGCACGACGCTGCTCTGCTGTTGGAGTACTAAAGTGTAGAGTGCGTGTCACATCAGTGGTACCATCCAGGTATTGCCCTGAAAGTAGCATGTCAAAATGGGAGGTGGTGGGAGCAGCAAACCAAACCAACCGCCAGAGTCGCATAAGTATATTTGGTCTTTACGGATGATAGCGCAGTCATGTGGATCCGGTGAGTAGTGGATAATCGCTGCCACGAAGCTCTAAGGACATAACGAATCTCAGTGATTCATAACGTACCTCCGTTGGGTCCAGTCGAGGAAATAGTTGTGAACGATAGGCCTTTGAATAAAGGGAGCTCTCTGTTTAAGCCATGGGTGGTCAGGACTGCGCTACTTGCCGGCTGCTGGAGATACGTATCGAGATACTCACGAACGGAACTTTTCCAACTGGTCAGCACCCTGGCTCTCTGATAGTTCCACTCCCTGGTTCAGCTGCTCCTCCAACCATGCAAAGTATCGCACGAGGGCTGAGCCGTCTCTAATGTGACTCGCGCGAAAACCATCGATCTCAGTCGCGTTTTTGATAGACTTAAGATCCGCGATCGGTGAGCGCGTGATGGTGATGTAGGGGTATCCAAGCGCCTCGGCAACTGCGACGCTCGCTTTGTCACCAATTAAGACCTTGTCGTCATCCTAAGATGGCGCTGAACATCAGAGATTGGCGCAGAAGATGGCATGACCACGTACCTGGAGGCCAGCCCCAAGGCCCTTAAGGTAGGGGATGAATGCGTCGTACGGACGTAGCTGGACGTCCTGGCCGAGGTGCGAGAGGACCTCCTGGCTGACCTGGGCGGGGTCGAGGAAGAGTATTGCACTGTCGGCGGCGACGACCGCATAGCCAAAGAAGACAGGATTAAACTCGATGTCGGCTCCACGCAAGTTGAACAACCACGCGACTTCGTCGAGCATCGTCACCACCAGCGCGCGCGCTTTCTGCTTCTCCAGCTCGTCGCGCACACCCGCGAGTTTGTTCACGTGGCCTTGGCCAGCATACCTCACATCAAGGGCAAAGACGGAATTCTTTGGACGTGCAGGTCGCGCCGATCCCCAGACCAGATCGATAAGATTCTCACTGTAGGTGAGATCCGTTCCGGTTATCGACTTGGCTTCGACTGGGACACGACTCTGAGGTTTGGATAGAGAGGGCCAACGTGAACGTACAAGCACTGATAAGCTCCGGATCTATCCCCGCATGGGCGGGCGTGGTGACATTCTATGGCACCAATGTGATGAAAGACGGGGGTTGTGTCAAGCAATGTGCTTGCTTGCCTTGGTTATAAACTCTTGCCATGTGGGTACGTCTAGTATGGGTTCGATGGAGATCTCTAGGATCGTATTATGTGAGACGCACCTGGCAAGCCCTGCTTCATCAATGCCCAGTTTCTGGACGCATCCGAGTCTTAGTAGTCTTGTCTAATCTAACAAGACTCGACGGACTTATCGAGCTGCTTCTCCGCTTGAAGAAAGTAACGTCCATCCGTGAAAAGATATGCTCTATCCTTTGTCACGATCGCTGTGCCTGAAAGGGGTCAGAATCGGGGAGATACAGAGGGGTCGCAGTGGGCAAACCAGCGGAGCCATTGAATCCGGATATGAACGCCCGACGTTTATCACACTCTGCGGGATACTCGCTGAAATCTGCAAAAAGATGTACGGATAAGGATCTCTAATCGGACGAGTTGAACGCCTACGCTGGTCCTCACTGGGCACAATATATGCATCGATATTGCGCTCCGCCATGAGCTTACGTAGGGCTGCAAGCCTATCCGTCGTGTTGACGGTTTGTGTACCTATGACGCCCATGGTTGATAATGAGCGATATGAGTGTGGTGGTCTCAGAATGCGAATAGATCGTGTGGGAAGACGGAGTTGAAAGACGCGCACAGCAGTGATGAGCATGTGAGCAGCTTTTTTTTAAAAATAACAAAACTCGTATCGTAGTATGAAACTTTGCAAGGAGAACCAGAAAAAAAAAAAGGGTGATTGACTGGCGAATACCCAGCTAAAGCAGGACAGAAACCAACTCTATGTTTAGTGAACTTGTTGGTACAATGAAGTGAGATTAGATTAGGTGTTTGCCACGATTCTGGGTACACTAGCCTTTTGTGCTGGGAATTGACACGTAAAATTGCGTCGATATTATCCCGTCCCAGGACAGTTTCCGCACATTCACGTCTCGTCACGCTTCTCCCACACTGGCAGCCTTTCTCTTACATCTCCCACCTAGTTCGTCATGCTCGAGGACAAGTACATCGGACTCGCCCTGGCAGTGTCAGGTACAGTAGCCATCGGGTCCAGTTTCATAATCACCAAAAAGGTATATACTCCCGCCTTTCCCTTGGATGACCACCTTACCTCTATACACTTAGGGTCTCAATGACGCAGGAGACAGAGGGAATACGTATACTCAAGCATCCGATGACCGCTCGTACCTTAGAAACCCTATCTGGTGGGCAGGAATGACGATAAGTGAGCACCTAGCTTGGCATACTCACCATGATTATTAACCTGCCCCCGGCGTATTGCCAGTGGTGTTGGGTGAACGTGCGTTGCGTTTGATTTCTTACTTCAAATACGTTTGACACCTACTCTCTCGCTAGTGGCGAATTTTGCCGCATATTCTTTTGCACCTCCAATATTAGTCACGCCTCTAGGTTCGTTGAGTGTAATTATTGGGTGCGTCGGTCGTAATGCCTCCGAAACAACACGTCGCTGACCTGCTATGCAGCGCTATTCTCGCCTCGTACCTCTTGGAAGAAGAACTAGGACATCTAGGTCGACTCGGGTGCACCACCTGTCTTCTAGGCTCATTCATCATCGTGCTTCACGCACCTGCAGATAAAGATATACAAACAGTTGACGAAATTTTACGATATGCCGTCCAGCCCGGTACGCTTTCATCGTCACTCCTTCACCTTGCACGGTCCTCAGCTATGGTGGCGCACAGGCTTCTTGATGTACTGCTTTTGCGTGCTCGTATTCACGCTAGTCATGATCTACGCCGTCGCACCCACGTATGGTCATTCAAAACCACTTGTATACATTTCCATATGCTCGCTTGTTGGCTCAGTCTCCATCATGGCAGTCAAGGGTTTCGGCATAGCCGTGAAGCTCACCCTCGGCGGCAACAACCAATTCATATATGTCAGCACGTATGTTTTCGGCCTAGTGGTTGCCCTCTGCATAATGGTTCAAATGAATTACTTCAACAAAGCTCTCGATACTTTCTCCACCAATGTGTACGTGTTGCCACTCTGCCCTCCTCACATCGCCGTCCCTCATACACTGAGCTATCCAGAGTGAACCCTCTTTACTACGTCTGCTTCTCGACAGCCACCATCATTGCATCCCTCATTCTCTTCCAAGGCCTCAACACCGATAACCCAGTGAACACCCTGTCCCTCATCGTGGGCTTTATCATCATCTTCATCGGCATGCACCTCCTCGAGCTCTCGCGCAAGCCCGCGGTCGCGGGTCACCACGCGCTTGAGAACGGCATCCTCAATCCGCGGCTCTCGCTGCAAGGCCGCTCCTCGATCGACGGTTGGCCCGCCACGTCCTCGCCAGGGCTCAACTTTGGGCACGCGCGGCGCAGCTCGCACCAACCGCTCTTCGACGCGTTCGAGGACGCGCCGAACGGCTCCGCGCATGCGCTCGGCTTGCGGAGTCTGCGCGAGGAGGACGGGGAGGACGACGAACTGGAGGCGGCGTCGGAGCGGACGCGGTTGCGCGCCGAGGAGCGGCGCTCGCGCAGTCACACGGGCTCGCCTACGGGGACGCCGGGCGACGAGCGGCGGTCATAGTACATACCGCCGCCGCCGCCAAGGGCCTTTGTCGGTGCGGCCAGCTTAGACCATACCAACTCGGAGTCTCGGACCTTTGTGTTACTCATTATTTAATTCATTTTGTGGGCCCCGTTTTATTGTTCGCACGGACCAAGCAGCCGCGGGTCTAACTTAAACTTATAACAGGCTGACAGCTGGTTGATTATGTCATCACTTCCATTCAGTGGATCGTCAGCTGAGTTTCAGATACCCAGCTTCTACAGTACTTGATGACTTGGATACCCGTTTCTTGACGGGCCCACCATACACTTGCGGGACATTTGGCCCGCAAGTGAATCCTCCTCTTGGTCTGATATCTCATCTTTATGCTGCTTGTCTGCAGTCAGCGCTGTGAACTCTACACCTGTAACTAGTTGTACATACTATAATCAGTGCCCACGAAGAGTGCGATACAGTCGACTCTCACATAAGGCATACCCCTCAGTCGCACCCGGAAGGGTGACTACAAGGAGATGAGGGTGACCGGGCCTCATTCTAAATATCAATATAACATCCTTCTTTTATTGTAGATTGGTCCGGGGCACTTAGGATGACTCGGATGAGTTGTGATAGAAATATGGCGTGACCGAGGGGTATGCCTTATGTGAGAGTCGACTGTATGACGAAAAAAATACACATATAAAGACTCTTTGCCACATCTTCGCTGATGTATGTGGCGCTCATGCCTCGGACACGCTAGATGATATGCCAGTGGCCCAGTGCTGGGCAGCGCTCGAAACCTGGTCAGCCAGGAAAATAGAGGCAAGCAAAGTCACATAAGCAGATTTTCGCACCGGTCATTCCTCCCACTGTGACTACAGACTATATTACAAGGGGAGCGACTGCCCACAGATCACTTATCCTACAGCTGCAGCTGCGGCAAAAATATGTCATGCAAGATCCCTGCGAGGCGCACACCGGCCATCGCCAGCAGCTTCTCGACGACCCACTCTTTCTCGATGCGTCCGGTATACGCAGGTGTGTCGAGCTCGGGGTGGTCCCCACGGGGTCCCTTCAGCGCGTCGGCTGAAACACTTGCGAGTTCGGGCGGCCACACTATGTCGCAGTTGAGTGCGTGGACCGGGGCAGCCCACGCGTACGGACAGATGGTATCCGTGTCGCTCGTTTCCGGCGGGCCGTGCCCCTTGCGGGGGCGACCACCCGGGCGACCACCCGTGAGTACCTCTTGGGGAGACTCTTGCGCAAGCACGAACTTGTGACGAGCACTGCATGAGAGCCACGAGTCGAGTTCGGTTTCCCAGCGTCCGGTGCCCTTACCGACGCCGACGCCCTCCCAAACTATGCGGCGGATATACGAATCGTAGATTGCGCCGCGGAGGGTGTCTTCTAGGGCAGGCACGGGAAGGGGGCGGGAGTAGTTACGCGGGGTCATCCGGAGGGCCTTGGCGATCAGATTATTGTCCCAGACAGAATGAAGGTCTAACAAAACGCCCGCCCCTCAGAAAAAGTGATCCTATAAGAGAAGAACGGACTTGGCACGTACTCGTGGTGCGCCCGTCGAAGGTCACCTTATCACTATTGCCACCACGATCACGCCCCGACAGGTGCAGTGGCTGATGCATATCGCCCGCGAAGTGAATGAGGAACTTGAGCGCTTCCTGCACTAACTCTGGGGCTCCGGCCGCACTGGCGCCCGAAGACGCTGGCGTCCGTGCAAAGTCGACCAGGATAGAGGAGACATTCTGGATCGCGTCAAGGACATTGCTGCGCTCATTGCCCTCCCAACCATCCGCGCCCGGGAAGCGGCAGTCGTCCGGAGGATGATCGCCGACGCCGCCGATATAGTGCAGCGGTGCCGACCACCGTGCATGGAAGCGGATCTTGTCGGCCCAGGTAGCGACCGTTGACAGGTAGCATGGCGGGTCGGCTCGCAGGTCGACACTCGTGGCCGAATCGGAGGCGAGGATGGAACAGACGGTGTTTAGGACCTGGGGGTCGAGGTGCGACTGGGCAATGGTCGCGACAATTTCATGGCCTGTCATAGGATTCACTCAACGGGCTCGAGGGAGCGGGGACAGCGAACGTACCTGCTGCGCCCCAGGCTAATGCGCGGTGTAGAGAACCTAGGCCGGCTACTGCAGCGAGGTTGAGAACTAAGAATGTCCGCATAACGACCACGCGGTCAGAAATGTAAAGGGATTTGGGTTCACGAAAGTCAACCCCTTATATACGCGAGGTCTTGGTTGCACAGCAATCCCGGTAGCCAGGCGGGGCGCCGCGAGAGTGTGCTAAAGAGAGGCACAAGGTGGTATAATATACTGACCAAAGAAGACCGTGCCTTGGCAACACCAAGACTTACAGTGGCACATTTCCAAATTAGGCTCGCTGCCATAAACCTCTGTTCCGTGACTTTCCCGAACTCTTGCAATACAGCTATTCTTAGATCGTTAGACCGCTTTTGCGATCGCAATCGTCATTTGCGAGTTTACTGTAACCAGTGGAGCCAAACTTGCGAGTTTACCAGTGGAGCCAGAGCCAGACTTGCGAGTTTACGTGGAGCCAAGTAAACAAACATAATATTACCAAATTGAGTTGCAGATTATAAGGAATCGTTGTCATGTCGCCCTTCCAGCTCCCCTTCTCTACCTTCGGTGTCAATATCGCCAATCTGCTCTCCCTTTGTGCGGTGAATGTGTCGACAATTTCCGTGTATGTTGTATGTGAACTGAAGAGTACAGCCAACCCGCGGCAGCCAGCAACCGTAGGTTCACTCAGTGGAGCGGTGGGGCATAGTGTTGTGGAGCGTTTGGTTCCATGCGTGCCTTCGTGAATCCTGTGGCATGCACGTTCGTTACCTCCTTACGGCCTCTCACACACTACGCGCCCATAACCTCATGCTTGCGTGCCTCCCGGATGATGAGATCCTTGGCTTCCTTGGTTTCCAAGGATCTTGGCATCAGTCTGTACTTGAACGGCTTGGGGGTACAAAGGCGGTGCGAATCCGTCTGATGACCGTGAGACCCCGCTATGACAATGCTCACCATACGAATCTGTCGTGTTGAAGCTCAGGAACTATGTCGCACCCTGAGGCGTCCTTCGCCTTGCAGATGTCGAAGATGTAAAGTACAGATGCGACGTATGGGAATACGGAGTTCCCCGCGAGCCGGAAACCCGGGCACGATCTGGGCGCGTTACAGTACAATTGGGCGGACACTGTCACTGAGAAGGCGGTGCATATCGGCGCCCAAACCCAATGCAACGAACCCTGGATCCTCCGTCCTGGTTAGGATTTTGAGATTTCCGTTTGCGTCCAGGAATCTTGTGGGATGAAAGCGGAACGGTGACGGATAGGTCTTTTCATCATGGCGTATTCCCCTACATCCCACTGCAATTGCCAAGTCAGGTCACGGTTCAGCTCTGTAAATCTTCCGGATAAATACTCACCATATATTAGTGTAGACAGTTGCCCCTTTCTCGATGAACATTCCACGATAGATCTCGTCCTCCGTATCGAGCAGATCGCTCGCTGCTTGAGCCGAGCCTAATATGATTGTCATCTCGCCGAAAGATGTAATGCGCACCACGTCGCCTGGGAAATCGAAGGTGCCACTTGCTCTCAGACTTGAATAAAGTCATGTCGGATAAGACAAACCGTATCGCCTGGTCCACTCGTCATATTTCAGCCAATGCCGTCTCTGGGGGTTCTGCAGCAGGTTCCCGAGAATTGGCCATCCTTGTGGATCAGGTGGGAGAGGTTCGCGCTTCTTACCAGGTACAGTTCTGGAGAAAAGGTGGAAAAAAAGAGCTATGATGAGGCCCGAGAACGATACAGCAGCACCAAAAGAATAGATACGATTCTATTTAAAAGTACTTAGGATGGTTCCCAAATACTTCTAAACACCTCCTGGACGTGAGTCCGAGCAGCAGTATACTGGCCACAGGTGGGAGCAGTGCTCAGCTCTTCAGTTGCAGGAACACAGAAAGTAGGGTGGGTGCTACATGATAATGCAAGGGATGGTCATGGAATTGAGACAGGGAAGGCCTTTCCTATCGCGTTTATCATTCTTGAAATTGAAAAACAGCTATAGCCTCTGCGACCACTTGCGGCTCTGGGTTGCTGTTGTTGATGGTCCTATCCTCAACTGAAACGAGCAGAATTCGGGTTGGGCAATATAGCAGGCACATATCGATCTAAGCAGTCCGATTGCCTTCGCACAGATTGTGAGCGGGATGAATCGGATGATATATTGCATTGCTATCACGGTGTGGCGGTCATCGAAGCCTAGAAGCTTCGGGAGGCCAGGATCGTCGGTGCCAGGAGGGTAAGTGAGAATGGCGGGATCCAAGTGATGTTCCTTCTCTAATCACTGCCTGACTTGGCGAATCCAATGAAATCTGCCATAGAACAGAAATCAAGTGCCCAATGACCGAGTTCGAGGATCTAAAAGGTACAGTAAAGGAACAAGTTATTACTGGCTCGATGAGATAACTCCGAAGAGTGTTTGGAAAGCTCGCGACGGAGGAAAGCTCTCTAATAAATTCTTCTTGTTCTTGTTTTTTCAGCTGTTTACAGGGTTACGCATCACGCCTGTTGCACCGTGCGAGTTCACGTTTCCAAAGTCAGCGTCGTACGTAGATTCCCAACAAGTTAAGAAATCATGAAGACTCAGCCGTTCCATGACAACTCGAAATCATGAGGCGCTCGAAACATGTCAAAGAAAACTCTAATTCTTCGGTGCATGGCGTTCACATGTTGTCGACACAGCATTGACGACGGAACACATCATCTACATACCCTGTAATTTATGGGTGGTACAAGACAGATGGAATTTAGAAAATGGTAACCAGGCCTGCAAGTGCGTCATTGAGAACAAAAATCCATCAGGCAGGGAGTACAGACCCGTAACTCAACAATACGGCCCAGTTCAGAGGCAGAGGGGAAACCCACCTTAGCGCTATCTATAGATTTTGACGAGAGGGTCATGGTTTCCATGATTTACTTCATAACCGCATGTGAGCAGGAGTATGAGCGCGGCCATTGGTCCGTAGATGTGCGTCAGTAAAGAATGATCAAGGCATTTTCATTAACTCCCGCCTCGAGCAACCGAAGGCCTGCGGAGCGCGGAAGAGTGCATTCGAATGCATAGGCCAAGGGTTTGTGGGTGACGGAACGGGTCTGTTGGTTGAAGTGGACGAAATGTGCACAGCCGGTGTGATGCAGTGTAGAGCGGAGTTAGATACGGAATATACCATGTCGCGTTGTGTACTCTTCGTATTTGTGTCAATCCAATTCTTAGGGAATTCTGCGGCACGTTTCCGAGGATTAGCCAACCTCGTGGGCTAGGTGTCAGAGGCGCGTGCTTCCTTCCTTGGCACATGTTTGGGGAGGAGATGGACAGCAAGAGCTGGGACGAGGCCCGAGAACAATACACCATCAGAAAAAGAAAGTACATGATTCTGGTTGTATGGTCCGAGTGAGAGTGGCATGTCAAGATACTTTAACGCTTGCACATGGCACGGCAGCACTACGTCCAGTGCTTCCGTAAACATGAGGCTGCGACTTCCCAAGCGACGTCGCCCAATGATCGATGACGCGACTCGAGTCTAAGGTCAAAAGATACGGGTAGGATATTCCCCCCTCATAGCTGATCTCATGGCTGTCGGCGTGAGTTCCTACACAAGAAGGAAAGGACATCGAAAAACGGCGATCTTGTCCCAAACGAGGGTCACGTGATCATGTCCCGTATGAACCTGCAGGAGATGCATAAGCTAGTACGAATCACTCATTCTGGTACACGGCATCGACATCGATGTTTAATGTCGGGTTATCATAATCCAAAGTATGCATTAAGCACCCATCGACCGACATTGAACCCAAGCAGCGATACTATGTACCCTACAAACAGCGGTAGTAGTGGCGCGAGAAGAAGCTCGGTCCGTATGAGGAAAGGTAAAGCTGTAGAGAAAAATATGAATGAGCACCTTTACGCGTAACGGTAGAACGAATTCACCATTGAGCCCTAGATAGACACCGTAGATGTATTGTGCGAATCTAGAACATAAATTAGGAGGGCGGACAGGTCGAAATAGGGGGAAACTCACGCCACGAGATAAAATGTGTTCCCAACCCATAAGCACACCCAGTTTGTCTTCAAAATAACAGGGACGAGGAAAAGTTGTGCAACATAGAGGGTAAGATAAAGGGGGAAAAAAGCGTTGGTATGGACATCAAAAGCGTAGGCCCATTCAACGGTCGTATCAGCTGGGACTGTGTGGGAAGGTGGAGAGAGGAGGGCACGATTTGCGAACAGCCTGGAAATTCGTGAGTAAGGTGTGACGGGGCTGTGAGCGTAAACTTTACCACAACAAAGTGGCTGAGATGACTCCAACAAGAAGGAAATCTCGGGCTACCATGAGAAATACCAGCCGAATGGCGTCATATAGGCCATAAGACCAGACGACCGACCAGGCTATCGCGGCACCTACAATCATCTTAAGTGCTGATATACGACAGTGACGGCGGGAGAGTCACCAAGCATGCCTCCGGCTATTAATATCAAGATGGCTGGGTCATCTCTTGCCCATGTGTTTTTTGTTTCTACATGCGTATGAGTCGTGTGGAACAACACGGCAACGCTCGATATACACACGTTTATGGAAGTACACATTCCGATACCTTTGTGGTAGTCAGCGCAAGACACTACATACTCAGAAGGATAAAGGCCAACGCACACTCTCTTTGGCGCGATACAAAGGTAGGTTAGTTGCCAGGCAGCAAGTTCAAAATCCTAAAATACGACTTCGTCAGATAGCCGGACAAAATAATCAAGGCGCCTGCGCACCATCTGTTGGAATTTGAGCAACCTTCGAAATATAACTGGCACTCTGTTCGTGACTGATTGGGATGCCCTAGATGAGTTGTTGTTTTGAGACGTGCTCGCGGTTGTGGGGAGGAGGGCCATAGTGTCATCCACCCTAAGCCGACGAAAACGCGGAATCGACAGGTTGAAGCTTTGTAGGGGAACAAAAGAGAGACACTAAAACGAATACGTGCGGCCCTTCTAACTAAGCGATGGATGCATCGATACGCACCGAAATTGTGTTCAAAAGTTGTGGCTCGCAGCACTGCAACGCAACGTCACGTCAATTACAGCGGTTTTCAATATTATAGGCCCTTAGCATTTTTACAGATAGTTGCGGGTTTCCAAGATTTGACAGCGGGGTTCACCGTTAAGTCTTAATAAAATTATTCGGATATTAGTTGTCTTGCAGAATTTGGGATTATCAAATAGCTATCCCTTGGTTACCACTACCTGCCTACGCAAATTCTAAGTTATCGTGTAGTTATCCCGTTTGCCACCCGCCAACCCCGCATCTTTCCCCCCTCCACTGAGCATCCCTTCCCCTTCAAGTGCCCCCCCACCAATGGTCCACCGTCACATATCCAACGACATCAAAGAGATGGCGCTTTCTATGTCCCTCCAGGGTATCTGTGACTTGGAAATCCGTGAATAGACAGGAGTCAGCGAACGTTCACTCACGAAGCACACATCGCAAAATTGGGGTGGTTTCGGTCAATGCAATTGACCCAGGTCGGCCATGTATGCTCACTGCGGTGAAAGTACAGGTACGTCACACCTCTCTAGAACATGTACATTACAGTAATTCAAACGGTGGGTAATAAGAGTATGCATGCGTGCCATAGGGCTGCGGCTACGCTACACTTTTTCCTTCCTTTTGCTTACCTAAGGTCCATGACCGGCCTAACCCGGACTGCTTTTCCCACAAGCCTGCCCAACCGGGCCTGTTGAGCCGTTCCATTGTAGGGTTATAAGTTAGCATCGAGATACTGGTAAAGATTACATAATTGCAGTTTTTAACTTTCTTTTTTTAATTACTATAATAATTTTAGTGTGAGAAAAAAAATCGGCATGAGCTGCCGAACCCCATTCAAACTAAGCCCTATAGACAAATTCACCAAAAAAGGGGCCTATGATTTTGAAAACTGCTATATTACAGCATCTAGGCAGTGTTCGGAGATTGAACTATTTTGGTCTCCGCCAGAACTGCCCCTTAGGTACTGAATTGGTACAAAATGCGTAGCGACCTGTCCTCAGCTTCACATATCAGCTTTCAGTACTGTCCGGCACCATCAGCATGAATGACGACCAAGAAGTCGACTGGGGGAATGACGAAGATGATCCCAACATGTCAAGAGCCTATTCAACCCCAATAGACATCAACTATGCGACAGGAGGCGGCGAGGCCGATGATGTTGAAGACGCGGTATCCCTAGGAGGCGACGACGAAGAAGAGTTTGCAGCTTACGGTGCTCGTCCCAACGAGCGGAATACACCTGCTGACAAAATCTTTTCGAAAAAAGATGTTAGAAGACGCAGTGCTTCGGTCGGTGTGTCTCCCAAGAAAGAGACAAGACAAGTCCCTCCAGTTCCCCTTCCACCGTCTCCTCAGCCAGAAGTTAACCAACCTACCCCGAAGCTAACCCATGCACTCCCACCTAAACCCGTAGTTTCTTCCTCGATTCGTGCGCCGCCTTCGACGACAGCTGCTAGTCCGATGTCCATGCCGCACAAGGAACGCCGGTCTAATGGAAGCGCCACCAAGAAGAGTGACGAACCCGCACTTTCTGATAGAGAGACCAGGAACTCGCGCACGGCCGGTCGAGATGGCCGGTACCGTGACTCACGTGCCGATGAATCACCTTGGACGCGTCCTGGTTCTGGTGCCACAGACTCACAATCTCTCTCGGTGCACAGGACAAGGAGTTTTGACGACAGAGACGGTCGCCCGCCTTCACGGCGGGAAGATGACTGCTATCGTCCTTCTCACCGTCAATTCCACTATTCCTCTGATGAAGAGGGGCGGGAACCTAACTCACATCACGCGCAGTCTCGCAATGACACACGTTATCGGTACCATGACAGGGACAGACGCCATGATTATGCCAGCGGAGATCACGCTGACAGGCCCAGCGCAAGAACAGCAAGGTTGTCTCCCGAGGACGAATCTGTGGACCGCTCCCGCACAGGCTACAGGGAGTCTAACGACTCTGACTCACGTCGCGTTCATCCCCGTGACCGTGACGCCTCACCCGTCAGAGATGATAGCTCTCGCCGTATCCTGCGAAGGGATGATTATCATGATTATGATTCTTTTGACAAAGGTTCTCGGGATTATGATGACCCATCTCGTCGTAGTGCTGGGTCAGTAGAGCGTTCTCGATACCCCGAATCCTTCAATGGGCGCATCAATTCCGTCGTCTCGCGGGAACATCACACCCAAAATCAGGGTCCAGGTAGATCATCGACTCTAAGTACGTTGTCTGCATCATGCCGTCCCATGCCCAACGCGCCCCCCTACGCCTGTTGCCCCTCCCGAGGTGGAGGACCTGTATTTTTGTTTCCCGAGAAGCCTTGGGAGTTGAGCTGTACCCGGATCTACGCCTCGACCGACTCGCAGGTGTTCATAGTGGCCTTCTCACTTTTCGTTTCCATGCTATATACGATGTCTCGTTCTCAACAACTGTTTCCCCCGCATATTTCATCTTCTAGGACGCGATCCCCCCTCACCACGCCCGCGGTCACAGTCACCCCCTTATCATCGTCGTGACGATCGAGGACATACCTCAGCGCACTATCAGGAGCATCCAACCGATTCCTCGCGGCTTCCACACTACCGGAGTCGTGCCGAGAGCCCACCTTCGAGACTTCGTGGCTCCGACAGACTAGATCGGCGCGATGCTCCGCTCGACTTACCCCAACGTCGTCCTCGGGTCGTTTCTGACGCACATGATCCGGACTACGCAGCCAAACGTCGAAAGGTGGATGATCGTGATGGCACCCACCTACTTGTGCGCCGTGGCCCTGCCGGCGCAGATACATACACGCCGCAGGAGACATCCACTGCCTCGACGTCGCCTCGGTCCACCGGAGCCTTGGATGATCTCAGCCGTATGTCAAGCCTGTCCCATAAGCCTTTCTCGTCTCATTCGTGCGCATCTGGAATTTCCAGGACAGCGACGAAGAGAGCCTCTGCCTCCGCAAAGCCACCGATATAAAGAAGCATCTGATTTAGCTATCCGGCCACCACTCAGTGGTTCGAATAGGATAATGCCTCAAACACAACCCAAGTATGTCAACGTCATATGTTCGAAGTCATTATTAACATCGATAATCCAGCACGCCATCTCTCCATCGACATCATCCTGCGATTTCAAGAGATCATGAAGTCTTCTCGTCACGCCACCCAGACACAGATGCTGAGCGACTCGGTCGCCCACGGGCTTCCGGTCACGACTTAGGACACGCATACATGGACAAGTTCAGTCGACATGACCACATGGACGTTGACCCGCCTTACCCGTCGAGGGTCTCATACGAAGAGCCTGCACGTCCTCGAGAGTTACCTAATCGCACGTCTTCGCACGAAGATGCGACAGGTCGTGGTACCATTACTCCGACCCCGCGTTCCAGGAGGCGAGAAACCCTGAATGCAGTGCCGGCTACCCCCATACTTTCTGCTCCCGTAGTTGTGGAAAGCGTTCGCGGGCGCTCCCGCGATGGATCACCGCAACCTCGTCATGAACCCCGACAAGCAAATGTGCTGCCCTCAATAGCTCCACATACATTGCAGCCTGGACCGCCGCAAGATCTGCTGTCTGCTGAAGATCATCGGTATCGTGGGCGTCGCTTTGATCACGATCAAGATTACGAAAGAGAGGTGGGCATTTGTGAATCCAGTCGAAATTAGTCGACCTTAACATCGCGTTACTAGGGACTTTCTCCTACGCTATCGAGAAACCCTCCCAACGCAGTGGCTCCAAGACCCCAGTCGACTGGACGATACGACGAACCCGAAGGAGGTGAGACGCATACGGACTTTGTGTCTGCCTGTATCTCATAGTCACAACTTTTTGTCTCACAGGTCATCGTTTTCTCGTATGTTGCGGTATTGTATAGTACGACATTGCACTCAATCACCTTGCTAGCGATCCCCCGAACTACGTGCCGGTCTGTCCGGTCAGGACCAATCGCGACACCAAACGTCCAGTGCATCTGGCCCGCGTAGAGAACGACAAGCTGTGGTGAGTCCCCTTGTCTCTGGAAATCGCGTGCCATTCAAGTTTGTTGTTGGTTCTAGGCAATTTCTAATTCGAACGAGGTCCATCCTCCACGGGCCCGCAGCAATTCCACCTCTAAGTACAATCCATCCCAAGAGCGACCGGTTAGTGAATCTGCTTTGTTGGCTTCGTGGACCGGATCTGATTCTGGAATAGAGTCGCTCTGGTCCCCCGCCTGACACGATCCTTCCACCACCGCCACCGCCTCCAGCCCCCACTTCTGCCTCCACTGCTCGCGAAAGGGTGCCAAGGCCGCCCGAATTTCTGACAAACCTTCCGCCACCGAGTACGCGGTTACCTGGTGCACCGCCTCCCCCGATCCTGCCGCATCCTTATAGCGCACCGCGGGACCCCAATATCTATCCTCGCTTGCCGTCTTCTAAGGATGAGGATACCTTGGCAATGCCTGAGAGCGACCATGGGCGGCAACCTCCACGGGACGATTACAAACAGCGGCCTCCATCACCAACGGGGCAATCAAAAGACGGTCCGCCTCCGCGCCCTCGTCAAACACAGGAAGGGCGTCGTGAACAGGCCCCGCTTCAGTCCTCTAAAAGGGTCTCTCGCGCGCCGGTAGGTGATGGTCATAAAGAAAATTCACGAGAGGAGCGTTACATACGTGCGTCGCCCGAGGAGCGTCGATTATCGAAAGTCTCATTAGACGACCGTCAAGTAACACCCGCATCCTGGGACCGTCCTCGTGACCCAGCGCCTACACCGAAGCCTCTCGCATTACCTGCCAGTTTACCTCCCAAACCTGTCGCGGCACTCGAGGGCCTAAGCATGCAACAGTCCACACCTTTGCGTTCTGGACGCGGTCGGCGTAGTCAGCAACATCCAACTGACGAAGGTAATAGCCAGAGTGCAGGATGGGGTCTAACACCTCGGGGAGATGGAGGTAGGGAGAAGGACCGAGAGAGGAACAGATGGGGACCGGCTCCTGAGTATCAAGGGCCTTCACTTTTGGCTCGCATGTCATCAAACGACTCTTTTGTAGGAGAAGGGATGGAGATACAAGAGAGAGGAGGCGAGGTGCAGAGGAAAAGGGCGCGCACTAAGAAGTATCAGGGTGTTTAGGTGTTTAGGATAACTCTAAGATATTCTTAATTGAGCGGTTCAGACTTTGCCATATACAGTCGAACCTCTCTTAACCCATACCCCTCGGTGGACAGCGCAGGCTATGGGTTATGGGAGGTTATGTGGTACTGAACATGTGCTAAAAATAGACATGAAAAACCCAAAAAAACTTTTGACAATATGATGGTATCGTGTGGTTCAAAACTGTGTTTTTCATTGATCTGGCCCCATCTCTACAAACTAGCCTGATCAATGAACCTAACACAGCCTCAATCTTGTGTGCAAGAGGGTCAGAGATATATTGTACGATGGTTGACACTGCCCTGAGGACGTCACAATGACTAGGATGAGGGTCAACAGGCCCATCATTATCTGTTTTCGTCAATTGTGTCACGTGCTTTGTCAGTAGCCGCCTCATGCACGCCAACTCTTAGACCCTTGCTGCATGTTCCTGGTCTAAATGTATTACTAAGCCTATGGGTTTTGCCTGAAGAAAGGCTTAGAAAACTATGGGTTATGGGGTATCACGTATTTATGGGTTATGGGTCCAAAATCCCCGCCCACCAAGTTGGTGGACCAAAAAAGCCATGGGGTATAAGAGGTTATGGGTTATACCCCCTATGGGTTAAGAGAGGTTCGACTGTAGTTGTGGTTGTGTAATTGATCTGATTGTGATTGACACGTTGACGTATCGCTGCCGGTCTGGTGGCTGTGCTCTCGCTGTACCGTAATGGGAAAGTTACTTTCCTTGTTTGTATTTACACACGTTTACACTTTTTACTGGCAGACCCACACTCTCTTTTCTTCTTGTATGCCTACTCGCAAGCGACAGAATCGCTCCCCATTACCGCCCCCGTCACAAGAACAGGACGGAATGCCTAGACCGTCTGTCCCTAATCCTGGAATCTCCACTACACTCGACAGCGTACAAATCAACCCGCGCACCCCCCGTGTCGTGCGTTCGAATCATGCAGACACTGAGGAGGTCGAGATGAGCCTCCTTGAGGAGGACGATCGCAAACGCGCGGACGCAGGATTCGCGGATGAGAGTGGCCATTTAGAGGCCAAGCACAAGGCCCCACTGTCGACGGAGGATAAGAGGGCGATGGTGTTGTTGTGTATACTTTGTGAATGGCTTCCTCCACCTCCCCTTTCGAAGTACACGGGCTAAACATCTATCCTCTTTGTACATGGGTCGTTTCCCTCAGATCTCATCCAGGGTGTTCCTGTACGTGTCACCTTACTTGGTGCTCCTCTGTCTGACAGTATCACGTAGATTGGTTTGGCTCTGGGTACAGAAACTCATTCTTCTGTGGCCTCTCCTACGACTGACGGCCGCCCGGCTATTAGGCTCTATCCCTTTCATTCTACGCGAGCATCTTTCGTACTCTCAGCTCGCGATATTCGCTCTCTCTGGTTATCCCTACTCCCTCAAGCTGATTTGGTCACCCATCGTCGACGCCGTCTACCTCACTTCTGTCGGCCGCAGGAAGTCATGGATCATACCAATGCAAGCTGTCATTGGCTCCTTGATGCTTTGGATGTCGTTTGCCGTTCAGGAATTAATGGACAATGTACGTGCCTCAGCTTCCCGCTCTCCTTCTTGCCCACCTGACTTGATGTACCGGGTGCAGGCGACCGAACATGTAATCAAATTGACATTCATTTTCACGACACTGGTCTTTATTGCCGCTACTCAAGGTACGTAGTCGGTTCTGTAACGTACTTATGCGATCTAAGGCGCAGCTACTTTGTAGATATCGCCGTCGATGGTACCGTTCCCGACCTGACCCCCCTCTCTTCACGTCTCACACCTTCCTGTTGAACAGGTTGGGCGCTAACGCTGCTCTCCGAGGAAAACCTTTCCTACGCTTCTACCTGCCAAACAATCGGCCTCAACACTGGCTTTTTTGCCTCGTTTACGGTATTTCTGGCACTCAACAGCGACGCGTTTAGGTATGTTTGGTAGCAACCATATCTATTCCCACATATTTAGTGATTACCCTCCCGTACTTAGCGAAAAATGGGGCATACCCGTGCTGTCACTCGGCACATACCTTCGTTTCTGGAGTCTCGTCTGCTTCTCCGTTACCATCTGGCTCACATTCTTCCAAAACGAGGTACGGATATACTTCCTCCCTGTCGATGCAATTGACCAACGCACCTTCCAGCGAAAGGAAAACCTCAGGGACGAGGACACAAGCATTTCAGGTGTCTACAAAACCATTTGGAGCATCATGAAACTTAAGCGTAGGCCCTCTCTCTCGCCCTCAACCCCACTCGCTTCTAACTGGTTCTAGATGTCCAACGTACTCTTTTGATGCACCTGCTCGCTAAAATTGGCTGGGCGGCGCATGATGCTGCTACCAGTCTCAAGACAGTCGAGAAAGGCCTCGGCAAGGAGGACCTTGCAGTCGCGGTGCTCATCGACTTCCCGTTCCAAATCCTCGGCGGGTACTTGGCCGCGCGCTGGTCGCGCGGTGACCGCCCACTGCGTCCGTGGATATGGGCGTTTTGGCCTCGCCTCGGGTTTGCTCTACTCGGGGCCGTTATCATCTGGCGGTTCCCGAAGCCGCCCATCTCGACTGGATTTTTCGTATTTCTGGTGGTGCAAACCGTGTTTGCTTCGTTTTCGGGGTGAGTAGCCAAGATCATACATCGAATTGATTCTGATATGTATCCTTACCTCAGGACTATACAATTCGTTGGAATTACTGCCTTCCATACTAGAATATCTGATCCCCTGATCGGAGGAACTTACATGACTGTACGATTGTCTTCAACATTCCTCACACCCAGTCTTACCGTTCTCAGCTACTCAATACTTTCACAAATCTCGGAGGAACTTGGCCGAAATACTTCGTTCTCAAAGGTAGACCAATCATCTACTCAGCCATCGACTCTGTCTGCTGACGGGCGCCTAGCTGTTGACTTTTTCAGTATTGCAACATGTGAAGTCAGCGAAGCTGGTTCCTCGCTTGCTGTGAGAGGTGAGCGCTCCGGATCCGCCTTTGACCGAACGGTGCCAACTCTTTTCCCGTAGCTCTAGAATGCGTCTCTGAGCACGGGAAAGCGCGATGTTCTGATATAGGTGGTACCTG